>UZAN01049941.1:0-13863 GCA_900618425.1 Echinostoma caproni
GTGTCTCGTGTGATATCTTGTTGTGTGTATATTGTGATCAAACGAGATCCGGACATAACAGATTTCACAGCTTATGGGACACTTGGTGATTGAGTCCACAAGCATTTGGAGATAAATCATCACCAACAGGAGTCCGTTTTTTGTGCATCTGTACATATCAAATGGGTCGCAGAAGCCCGGATAGGAAACAACAGTAACAGTTTGCATGTTTTCCATCCAAAATTGTTCAGTTCTGCTAGCATGTGTTTCATCAGTCACTTTTAACCGCTTGGTGGTACAACTCTTTCCTGGTCATTCTAAGGATAAACAGCGGAAGGCACAATTCCGGTAACCAGTTGATTAAGATAAAAAATCGGATGCAAACCAATCAGGCTTTTGATATCAATTTTTCATTTAAATAACAGAGTCAAAATTACTTTTTGTCTTATAAAGTTAGGGCTGTAAGAAAAACAACATTTGTACATGATTAGTAAGTCTAACGATTCGTAACAAAACAAATATTTTCATACCTCCTTTTCACCATACACGCACGAATAAGTCCGGATCCCACTGGCTCCGTTTCTTTTAAATGTGGAGAAATTCACGAGTATGTGCATGTCCGAACAGGAATTGTAGAACTGAATTCCATCCCACCAATTTTCTGAAGCAGAAATAGACAAAAAAAAACAGTTGCTGGTCATCGTTTCAGACAAACATATGATACAGTCGGAAATTCCGTTCCCCCGACTGATTACAAAATATGGTGTCGCATTCTACTTGGAATATGTATCCTTTCCCGGAGAATGTTCACGGTCTACAATATTTGCTCCGACTTAGGATTACAATGGGAAATAAGGAAAATCTCAGACAATTTATCATAATGATTTTTTCTTCATTTTAATGCTTATTATGAGCATCTTTTAGTTCAGTTCAGTTTTTACAACCATTGAGCAAGTACCTTCGTGGACCGGTTTTGGTTGCTGTATCATGACTTCCAATTTAGATGAAGGAGTTAAAGCAAGTTTGGAATGTTCAACTTGGTGTCAGAGCGAAGATAGAGCATTCAAGAAGGCCACGGTTGCAGGTATAATGAGTAGGTGCACTGTTTACGCTAATCAGCCATATCACACTTCAGTCTGAACCACTTCGAAAGAGCGCATCCATGCCGGCTGCTCATGTCCAACCAATCGGTTTCCTGCCTATGAGTTGTCTTATTCGACGAAAACAAACTGTTCTTATAGCTTTTACAGACAGAAAGCAATCCTATCTGCCTAGGTGATTACCGGCAAGCTGATCGAAGTATTACACTTTGTTTATCACAGACACAGCACAAACCACCTTTGTAAGCTTACCGCAAAAAAATTAACTTGCTCGTGTAAGCATAGCATTCAGAGGTTGTATATCTCGATTGGAAACATCCATTGTTTAGTAATCCGTCTTTTCGCAAACTAGATTTTATGTTTGATTGTCATTGCTGTGCTTCCCGATATTGGATGCGCGTATTTATTCGTAACTTCTAGCATATCCGTGAGCGAAAATTGGTCCTTTCGCCACTCTTTAATTCAGCCCCTAATATTCATCAAATAAATACCCGCATCATCATAGATTTCCTAATCGAATCCTATATGGTTGACAATAATTTTGGGGGACAGTAGACGAAACAACCTACCGCAAAACGAGACTAGAATTAGTAGATTTATGACCCTATGCACTGGTTACCGGTCAGTAACGTTTACTATCATTAAACATCTTTTCTATCAAGTGTCGCTACTCGATCATCGACAAGAGGCAAACTGAATGGTGACGTTGAGTGCCATCGGCTGAATAAATTAAGGCGTAGACATACATGACTTTCTATTGATCAGAAACACCGAGTCAAAGGCTAGAAAAAAAGCCCGCCTCATTGTTATGCGTCTCTCATCATTTTCTGAGTTCTGGGTTTGATTTAGACAAAATAAATTAATTTGAGGCGATTTTATCATGATCGGGTGACACAGAATTCGGATTGCGAATCGAACCGTTGTTCCATGTTCTGATCTAATTTTGGTTAAAATATCGAACCATGTGATTCATCACCGATTCCTTATCCCAAAATTCACCAGATTTTATTTAATGATTTGTACGCATTTGATTGAATGTGGGAAAACCAATTCAACTGAAAATTATACAATCATCATATTTTTCACTTATTCCTCATTCGTATCCAGTAGAAGCTTAGTTATAATACGCTATGCAACCACAATTGAAATCACACCGAAGTAAGCATCGTTCCGTGTAATGATGATTTCCATATAATAAGTGCTCTCGGCACTCCAATTCGTAGTTACAGTGCCTCCACCTTGACTCAATCAGGACTATTGGTCAAATTGTGTTTTTGCTCAGTTGAAATGCCCAGCGAAAATTGTTGGACTTTAAGATAAATCCAAGTGCGCACTATCCAAACACATAGGTCACTATGTCCAGTTGATCGATGACGCACATTTCACTACTGTTTTCTTTTTGTTGTGTGAATAAGAATACGAAGTATCAAGTGTTCTTTTTGATTAGTTCTCTGTTCATATGGTAAACCGTACACTCGGGAATTACCCGATTGCAGTTCCGCTCAACTTAGATCCCAAAAGCAGTGCTTGTCACCGGACCCGTGGGGGGACGGGTGGGAAGTTGAACCTCAGACACTTCACTTGAAAAACGCATGTGTTAAAGCTGGCATTGAACGGAAGTACCGAGTTGAATTTATTTCGATTTTGTTCCCGATAGTACTCAACCATTCATTACTATGCTGGCAAGCAACGCAAGGAAACACACTTTACGTTCAGTTCACTACAACTTAAGGTGTCCCACTGAATCATTAAAAAGACACTGAGCTTCATCTATTCCCAGAATCTCACAGGACTCAGGAGCAAAATTTGTGGGATTGTAACGCAAAATGTACCGTGAAATTCGGTGGTGTGCACATGTACACGAATAGGTTCGTTCGACCGGCGTTCTGTGGCCGTATCCGGATTCCACACACTCAGACCATGACCTCGATTTCCGTCGAAAACGGATTGGTTGATCTGTTTGAATCCACCGATTGTGCTCACATTTAGCCCGGTCTGCTCATTTTCTGCGAACCTGTTGAACCAAAAGCGTGGGGGGGGGAGGAACGAGGCATAGAAGTTTACAAATTACCCGGAAACGAAGGAAGTTGTGATGGGACATAAGAATGTAGAATTAGGCATGAAAACATCACATGCATTAGACGCCTCCCGAAACAATACGAGCAACATAATGCTAGCTATGCTAAATATGTATTAAAAAGGGAGCAGTTGTATATTGAGGATATATTTGCTTTCAAAAAGGGTGTAAAAACGAGCTGGTCACTCAAGTATTACACAGGAGAACTCCAAAATTATAATAATCGACCTCCGTAGGAGTCACAAGCGGGTTCATGAAGTGCTGCATAACTACTTATATTTTCGAAGATAAGTGAGTAAGCGCGCTCCAAGGCTCACAGATAGTTGCAAAACGAAGCAAATCACTGCTCACGTAGGCGACCCTATCGGCTACAGGGAGGATAGGGCGGATGGTAGAGAAGGTGGTGATTTATAGCTGCTAGTTGAGTTTACTCTTAACCAGTGAGAGGCTTGGCTAGAAATAGCAGCACGGAGTATCCAGGTGAAAGGATGTTACATCCAACTGGCTTACCGATCGCCTTAAGTGAATTCAGAATTTATCGAGCTACTGATAGTCGTACATAAAATCCGCGTAAAATAATAGCAGTTTCTCATTAAAGGCAACACGAACGTCCCTGATCGGGCACTGTCATATGTATTCATCACCGACCGGTTCACAAAGTGCAGTGTTCCTCCACGGGGTACAGGAAAGGGCTCTCACACATTATACAGAAAGAAGAATGAAGAAACGAGGGTAATAAAGATCTTATATTTTAACCCTGGTCATCATCAGGTTTTCCTGAGATTTAGTTCACCTTGTGATGGAACAACCTGTGAGCAAGAGTGATCACGAAGGGTTTGGCTTTGGAGTAATGATGAAGCATTATAGGAAACAACCGGATACAAATATTTTTTTACAGAAGCGGGCCCGGATAGAATGCATTCATCCCTAGTTCAGTAGTGACCTCTTGGAGAAAACAGGCCTAGAGAAATGTATTAGTTCGGCTTATACAGAGCCTTTGTCTGTGTCAGCTTCTGTTGGTTAAAATTCAGAGGCTAAGAAGGACGGTTAAAGTAAGAGATTGAATGAAAACTTTCTCGGGAGGTCACATTCTTAATGCGAATGAGCATGTTTCTGAATCTGAACTGGTCACTTCTAATATCCATTTATTATCTGACACAGGATCTTTAAAATCTATATTTCATGTTGCTGATGACTTCGAAATATCACGAATAGGTTTACATAGAGGTCTAGGACCTTGCTTATCTCAGCACTAGCCTCATAATCCTGGAGGCTGGTGCTGAGATGAACGAGGACCGATGCTCGCAACAAGCTCGCAAAGATGGGTTACGCTATATCGGGTAAATGGAAAATGAAAAACGATCTGATCAGCTGCCCGGTGGCCAAGTGAGTAGTATGCTTGCACTGCTAATGAGACCCAACCAGGTCGAAACAGCTGTCCAATGCTTCCCAGCTTTTCAGCTCACGCCTCATTTATACAAAGAACTCATCATGTAAACAAATCGAATCCTCCAATACTGGCATATAAGAAAATATACATCATGGACACAATCATGTGAATGAAGAAACAAAAGATTGTTGGATACGCCTGCCTGATTAGCTGAAAGAGCCGCGAAATCGGTTGTGCGTTTCCAGGGAAATTTCTTTGAGTTATTCATTTACTACTTATTGTAAAAGGAGTCTTCCATGTTCTGGAAACTGGGATGGCTTGAGAAGGACACTAATAACCAACTCTTGATATGCAGTGTTAGGAGACAAGTACACCCGCTCAAACAACGAGATGGACGTTTGATTAATAATGGCAATACTGCGTCCTATAAGGTCTAAAATGAAATGACCTAGAAAGTTTGGTCATCCGTTCAACTGAAATGCAAGCTGTTGGACTTGCAAACGTTAACAGTACTATACTAATCTCTCGAAACAAACAATTCGTTACCTCTACTCAACTCCCGGGCCTTTCAGTCTTGTGATAATTTAAGTGAAGCACTGTTACCAGTTTGTGAAGAAGGAGCCATATCGGTCCGGCTGACAGGCACAAAGCGAGACCGAGTCTGATTGATGTGTGACAAGTGAAACCCGAATCGCATTACCGGTTTGTCAGTGCATCTCAGTATGTGGGTTGATGAGAATTTACGAAATTTTCACTTGAAAACGAGATGATATAAAATGTAGAATTTTAATATTCAGATTCTTTTAATTCTACCTGTTTAGCGCCTTGGAAGGCACTTTATAACTGTTACTTTAGTGTTGTGAATCGTTACCAGTGGAAATCCACTAAGCAGTAACGCCTGGAGGTGTAGGCTTGCGACTTCCATACGTTAGATTGCTCAGCTTGAATCAAGTAATTGATTTAAGATCAACACCGCCGTATTTAGAGACTATCCACTGAAATGATACTAATTATAATTTTCTAATTATTGCATCTCATACTGATCAATGAACTGAAATGCTTGCGGGAATGAGTTCCCATGATTTATACTATACTCACGTGCAGTTGTGTACAAAAAGATCAGCTGATCCATTGACTACTTTCAAACCAGCTGCGTACTGATTTCCAACAAAGTCGGAACGAACGATTCGCACGTAAGACCAAGGTCGTTCCACAAGTAGGCCATGCTGCATATTGTCGACAAAGGCGGACTCTTCAACATGGAGCTCCGGCAGGAGTGCTAAAATAAGCAAATGGAACGTGTGTGAATTTTACAAGATGCTTTTTTGAAAAGAACAACTTTTTGGTACTTCCGACGAACTTTTTATCCTCGAAGTTAATTGGAGTGATGCAGATCGATGTGATTTCACTGATGTAAAACTTTTTATTGGTGTCGTATTCAATGCGCTCACTAGCATGACAGCCACATTTATAAATATGGACGGTGGTGAATAAAACAGAAAATACAAAACTACCTACCATAGATTACATGAACAATGAAATTGACGTGTTCCTCATATGTTCCATTACCACACGGTTTTCGGTGCGATTTCCTTGATGATTGCCACCTATCATGGATTTTTATTAAATCTATCGTCACTAACTTTACTGCTACTTATGAGTAGTCATAAGATGAATGTGACAAATATTTTCCGGAGCTGACGCCCATTCGGTGACAGTCCACTTTCTCCTTGAAATGTGAGAACACCGATTTTGATGAAAAATTATATTTCCTGAAAACGTTTGACAGCAGCTCCAGTTATTTGTTCAGTAACGGGTCACATGAGGATTTCCTCCGAGTAAGCTGTGATATGCTTTACCTTCAACGTCACACTTCAAGCCAAAACTGCTCATATTGTAATGCGAAAGCCGCTTCGCCGACGCACCACGATTCTCTGGGATCTGTAATGCATTGGAGCATCTTATTGCCCGTATCGCATAAAAATCACACTAAGCAGCTCTCANAAAATCACACTAAGCAGCTCTCATAGTGATCAGGTATACTCCCGAGAACCACTACCATATGTCAACCAAAAATTTATTCCTGGCAATTCAACCGCAAAGAGCATGTTCACAGTCTATTGGTAAAACTGTTCGTACAAGACTAATGCATTAAAAACTACATTTTTTATGGAAGAAAACGGCGTCGGTGAAACAGTGAAGTAGTATTATGAGCAATACTTGAGAAATGGTCGCTTGCTGATGGGAAGGAGGTGAATGATCGGAATCGTTAGATACTCATTCCACCTTTCAGACAAAATCTTTACCCAATTCCTGTGGTCTGTCAGACAGTTCTAAGAGGCAAGGTTCCCCAACCTAGGCGGCTTAGCCAATATTTCTATCAGATTTGAAAAGCATCCCAATTCATTACTAGGACCAGCTTACCTTTCAAAGCTGCAACACCTCAAGCTAGAGGAAACGGTGGTAGCAGTTGCAGCTGAAACTGCAGCCCAACCAAAAAGCAGGACGTCTACTCCCGAGGAGAAAATCAGAAAAGCTGTAAGCACTCTCATGGGGCTCTTGAGGTGTTGATGCTAATGCACAACAATACATGTAGAATTATAAATAAATGGGCAGTGGCTGAGGGAAAGAAGGTCAGGGTAGTGGTCCTTTCTGAAACGTGGTTTACTCAGGTCGACCACATACCCGAACCAGTCTTAAACCGGTTCACACCCCACAGGCAGGACAGGAGAGGGGGGAACTATGGGGGGGGGTGGTGGTGAATTAATTGTCCTGGTCAGATAGGACATACAACATCATAAGAACAAGGTAACGGAGTGCACCCGGAACATCCAGTTAAGCTCAGTCTCGTTGATAGTGCCTACAAAAGCCCCGAAAGTACCCCGGGGGAGAACCAGGCACTCCTAAACGCCCTCGATGGTATATACATACACTCACAAGGCGCTTTTATTGTGGGATATTTCAATTTCTCAAAAATAGACTGGGATTTAGAGCGGGTACAAACAGGAATACCGGAGAACGTGTTCCTAAAATGGATGCACTCGAGGACCCTATAACAACATGCCCGGGAGTTCACTAGGTACAGAAGGGGAGACAGACCATCCCTGCTGGACCTAATAAGTACAACGAGGAAGAGGCATCTTACTGCGATTACCTACCACCCACCGCTAAGTAAAAGCCATCACATCGTCCTCGCCGCCGAACTACGTCTATTGCACCGTTGAATTATTGTTAGGATGTTCAGGAAATATTGGACGATAGATGCAACAAGACTGAAGGCTTGAGCTGCGGAACTGAAGTGGTACCCTAGCCTGAAAAACGCCACTATAGACTAGCACGGGAGCTAGATCAGAACAAATATCGTGCTNGAACAAATATCGTGCTCGTAAAGAATGAATTCGCGCCTCTGAAACCCAGGTCAGCGAACAACAAACCGCCGTGGTGCAGCCCAGTGATTAGAAGATCGATACGGCGTAGAAATAGGAGCTGACGCATTTTTAGATTAAAGGCAGCCACAGATCTTTGGCGCAGTACACCAAGGATGGAAAAAAAGCCGTGGCCGTTCAAAGAGTGTTCAGACGACGATACTAGCTCAAGCTGGCACAATGCGCAAAATACCAGCCGAAAAGATATTACCGCTACCTGCAGTCTAAGGGAGGGCTCAGGGAGAAGGTGAGCCCTCTAATACTGGACCATGGAGCTATAGTAACCAATGAGAAGGAAATGGAAGTACGATTTAAAGACTACTCTGGAAGCGTACACAGGGTGGACAAAATCGCTACTGGCCAGCCTGACCTTCACATCTCTTGGAAAGGTATCCTTGGATTACAAGTAGGATACTTAGTGAGCTTAATGCCACGAAATCCGCTGGCCAAGGTGGCATCCACCCAGCCATAGTATAACCTAGCGGAGCCGCTAGAGGGCCCACATTTTACCTGTAAAATAAGACTCTAGAGCAGGGAAGGCTACTACAAGATTGGAAAACTGCCATAGTGGTTGCTATACACAAGGGGGGAAAGAAAAAGTAGAAATTATCATCCATTAAGTCTCACAAGCATAAGAACCCACTTAGGCGAATACTTCTCTCAGCACCACCTGCTGATTGCGGCAAAGCATGGGGGCCTGAAGGTCAACTCTTGCCTCAGCAATCTGTTGCACTTTTTGGATGAAGTCACAGCGAGAATGGACGAGGGAAAGAAACTGGAGGTATGCTATCTCGACTTTAGTAAGGTATTTGGCTCAATGTGTCATCGCTTACTTTTGGTCCAGATAGACGATCTGGGTAAGATCCATAAGATCCATAAGTGGTTAACAGCTTTTCTGACCGATCGAACTTTCCGTGTCCGGGCTGAAGAAGCGGGATCTCCAGCGGAATCCATTGTTATTGGGGTGCCGCAAGGGTCAGTGCTAGGTCCAGTCCTATTCTTGCTGTACATTAAAGATCTACTGGCCACCTTTGCTCCCCCAGCTTCATATTCGCGGACGATGTCAAGGTTGTGGGATCAAATGGGAGAGCAGAATTGGGAAGGGATGTGGGAGCAGTGCTTAAATGGCCAGATACATGGGGTTTGCCTCTCAACATAAGAAAGATACATGGCTTGACCAAGGGAGATAAACGTCTGATCGTGGGAAGCAGCCACTTTGGTCTTTCATTAGGAACGATGCAGAAGGTTAGGGATTTAGGACTGCTAGAGGTAGCAGATTACAAATGGACAGAACAGTGTGCCGCAGCGGCGTACCGCGCCCGTAGAGAGTTTTTCGACCGCGGTCAGCATTAGCACGCAGGAGAATGGTGCTATTTTTACTTCTGAACAAGGCGATTGTTGAACCGCACCTAGATGTATGTATTGTGTACGAGCCTGGGCTCTATGTTTCAAAAAGCATGCAGTTTGCCTTGAGGAGATCCAATGATTAGCCATAAGGATGATCGAAGGATAGCGAAAGAAGTCGTATAGGCAGAGCCCGTAGGATCTGGGACTCTTCTCGTTGAAAAGAAGACCCCGAGGTGACCTGGTAGAGACATTCGAAATTATGAATGGCCTATCCGGGATGAATCAGAGAGTGCTCCTTGAGAGGCCGCGAAGCAAAACTTGGGAACACATATATAAACTAAAGAAATTGCGCACGAGACTAGCGGTGCGCTTGAAATTTTTCAGAAACAGGGTATTCACCTCATCGAATAAGTTACCACAGGAGGTGGTGGAACTACAGAGCGTACACGCATTCAAGAAGAAGCTCGATAAGCGATGGATAAACTTGCTTCCCAAAATGGACGCATAGGATTAGGTCTGGAGAACGCTTCTAAAAGTGAGGTCTCTCGCCTGAACATGGGGAGAAGAGGTTTTTTCTTTATCTTCCCTTGCAGAAGGAGAGACGACTAGGACGAGAAGAACCCGTGAAGAAATTCCATTATAGAACACTCACAGTGGTAGGGGCCAACAAGTGGGCTTACTATCGAAGGAACTCTGGACACTCCATTGGCCATTAGCTGTCCTGTGAAAACTGAACTGAGTTGAACTGAACATTAGGCAGACCCGGAATTCAGCGTATGTACGTTTGAAAGTATAAAATCCGGCGCTAAATAGGCTTGATCTATCATTCATTAAAAACGAGAAATATGGTTCAAAACTCCAAATCTGTCATGTTTCGGACGGTACCGAGGACATGCATCAGACGACTCTCTAACTGGTCAAATCCGGTTTCCTTTGGCTGCACTGATTTTATTGCAGAAACTGCGGATGTATAGGACCGATTCGTATGGGAGTAACTATGCAGAATTCAATCGGAATTCCACTCCTACACAGAACGGAACATTTGTACACTGACAGACTTTAGAACTTGGAATTTTCATATGGGCACAAATCACGTGACGAATGTGATGACAGTGTGGTTGGCTGGCCGTGACCAAAGGTGTATCATGAATTCTGTTGGTGTGCACCATGCTCAAAGCATGAGTCAGACAATGTGGCATTGATTACAGAGTGCAGTAAAGATTCAAAACTGTAAACAGAATCGGGAGCAAAGTATATCTCCAGATGCAGGGGTGCAGTTAATGAGTGTGACAACCGTAGGGGATGAGGATTAGTTGGGTTCCAGGGAATCATTCAATCAAAGGATTTTCAAGGTTATCCCGATGGAATTTGTGCTAATGACGAGATACAGAAGTGGAGGACTGAATATTTTATCCCACAAGGAAAATAAACAGTTGTTTAAATGAGGGAACTTGGGTGTGATTATCAAGGTCAAGCAAGGAATTCTTCTCAGAATGTCAAATGGTTATGATGCTCAAACAACAGGCTCTTATTGAATTGCAAGTCAAGTGTTGATTAAATTCTGTGAACAGCTCTTGTGGGATGTAATTGTATAAGAGAGAGGATCTTTTTTGATTTCTGTGTATTTGAGCGAAGAATTTTAATTCCAGAGTTAATACGAGCTATTTTCTCCCTGCAAGAAAATTTCTCAAGTCGAATAAAAACCACAGTAAGACTGGGAGAGCAACAATTCCCTGCCAGTAATATCTAGATTATTAGGGGAAGAATATCCACTTAAACGAATCCCCCATTTGGTTTAAACTACTATTTTCCAAGAAGATCGTCTTATCGTCTATCGTGTTGGTAATATTACGTTAATGTTTTCTGGGGGATAATACACCGTTTATTTCACTTTTATTCCCATTTTTATCTTGAAACTCTCTGAAGCTTCAATACAATGCAATATACGGAGAACAGAATTGCAAACACTTAACCTCCTCATTATACCGTTTGGTGGTATACTTTTGCCAGGCAGAAGCTGTCTGAGTGATATAATATAGGCTGAGCTGTCTCATTTTAGACTATCCCTCCTCTGATATGGTTCAGTAGCAATCTGTATGAATCGATGATAAATTATTTTTGTTTTATTTTGCACACCCTCTGTATAGTGAGCAGCGGGACTCACTACTCTCCTATAGAAACCGAACAACAAACGGTTTTCATAAGACTGCTTAAACGGTCACAAGCGTTATGTTCTTGATGGATAGTTGTGAATTTCGATTAAAGGGTTGCATTTTGCTGCCCTCTCCTTCCCACCCAACCGCTCATTGTTGGTGCATGATAAAGAAAGTTAACTAAAAATTAAGTTATCGTTTCTAAAAGTCTGATAGAAACTGAATTTTCGGAAAATAATCAAGTTGACTGACCTCCGGTCTATTTACTCCACATTATTCTTACCCCTTCAGTCAAGACAGGATTCGTACATGAATGAGTGAATAAAACAGAATGGTATGATCGAAGCTGCTTACTATCACCCACGCCAATTTGCATTACGGCTCGTAGACAGCCGGCAAATTGGGAACAAATTGCCTGATCCGGGTTTTTCTGCCAGGCGAATCGAATACGCACGGTATTTTTGACCGACGACACGCCCTGGTACAGTTGAGCAGAATTCACCCTGAGGACACGATGTGTTCGCTGACCGTCATCCCCGATTGTTCGATTGTTGATGGCCCACAAAGCAATTCGTTCATCACTTAACATGTCCCACAATTCCAGGTAGCCAGTGGCCATTGGATCATAGAGTATTTCGAACAAAGTGATAGTGAGTACTTGACCCGGCTGGTCAGATGAAACAATCTGTCGAATGAAAACAAGGAGTAAAAGGAACCAGGTGTCCGTGGGGTACAATCAGAGATACTTTTTTGCTCTGTGTTCATGTAGTGCTAAACACTGTCGAGTTTTCAGTACAAACTTTGCGGGAGGAAAACAATACAGCTTTGGTGGTAGAGGACTCCTATCAAATCCGCTATTCAAGGCCATAGATTTATGAAAGCAGTGAAAATTGGTGGGTAGTAAAACAAAACAGATCACAATGTCGTTCACATCACGATCTTTTATTTAATTTTTACAAACGAAAGAAGTTGATTGAGAAGGTTTTCTCTTTTTCAGCATCATTCAGTTACGACTTCTACCTCATACATGAGGCATAAACAGTGGAGCCGCGAGTGTGACAGTTTTGGTTGTGGCCGTCTACATTTATGTGATGTTGTAAATCAAGTGGCCCACGTAAAATATATGTGAAACAAGCATTCTTTCTATCTATAGAATACTGTTTCACCGAGTTGAATCCGATCTACATTTTACGAGGTACCCCAATTAGTGTAAGAGTGCCTGAGATAGAGAAGTGACCGAGACCTGTACCGCTTGATCGGTGCCGCACCCTGTCCCCTCTGACAGAAATCAAACATCGATGTTATTTTATAAATTCCAAATCCTTACTTCTCGTTCCGTGCAAATTCATTGATGGTTCTCATTTTACCACAGAATTTGTACAGTTACGTGGTGCAGAATGTACGCTTTGTTATTGGGCATTGTCAGTGGTGTGAAAAAAGTTAACGGACGGGACAAATAAGCGCTTCTTCGCACACCTCGGAACTTTCTGTGTTGAGGAGTAACTCTGACAATATAATGTTTGTTTTGTCGTGCTTCGAAGGTTAACTGAAAACCTCGAATGTATTGTTCAACCGCCTCAAACTGGTTGGGTCTCAATATCAGCTGCGTGAATCCGTCGACCCAACTGAGGATTGCAACTCGGGACCTCATTTATAGCACACAGACATATTGCTCACTTGACCACCGGGGGCAGCTGATCCGATTGTTTCACTTTATTCACAAACGGTGAAGAACTAACCCTTTTTTCAAGGTTTTTGCTAGTATCGCAGATGGCTCATCTCGCAGCACTAGTGTTCAACGGGTTGTTAGAATTTTGCTTATACTATTCGAAACCTAACTGTTTGGTATACGGGATAAAGGAAGCGTTTATTTTGGCCGTTTTGTTTACTGTCCGCCTCC
Source organism: Echinostoma caproni (assembly GCA_900618425.1). NCBI lineage: Eukaryota > Metazoa > Platyhelminthes > Trematoda > Plagiorchiida > Echinostomatidae > Echinostoma > Echinostoma caproni. The sequence continues at coordinate 13,372 of UZAN01049941.1, forward strand.
TGACCCATAACCACCCTGGTTACACATTAGCATTTTCCGCTTCGTGTTGTCTGACTACGGTCTGCTATCCTAAAGATGGATGTCCGTGGTGGGTCGATATCCCAGCGAAGGACCTACACTGGCTTAAATAAGTACGAGAGTTGAGCAAAATGTTTCCGGATACGCAGTACACGATTACGAGGTGCAGATGATCGGGCAGGGAAATCGTGAATTGTAAACTACTGTGATTTCAACTCACAGAACCAAATATCAACAGCCGAGCACAACTCACAAGTCATAAGGGTGGCTATACTCGAAGTGCATTAGGACATAACTCAGTCGCTGTCATTGGAGGATGTTCTATCACTATAAATGTGGTTAAAATCAGCAGCAGAGTGCTAATTGTTTGCGAGCTGCCTTTGGTGATGACTTGCTTTCAAAAGCACTCTAGTTGAGTGAATTGTGGAATTCAAGCGTGGTAGGCGATCCATGGATGATAAGACATGGTGTGGT
>UZAN01049946.1:6346-18570 GCA_900618425.1 Echinostoma caproni
TGATTATGATGATGATGAAGAGGATTCGGATGATGATGATGATTATTCAGACGATTATGATGATGACCATTCGGACGATAATGATGATGATGAATCGGATGATTATAATGATCATGATTATGATGATGATGACGATTCGAAAAATGATGATGATGATTCGGATGGTTATGATGATGATGACGATTCGAAGGATGATGATGATGTTTCGGATGATTATGATGATGATGATTATGATGATGATGATGACAATGATGATGATGATGATTCGGATGATGATGATGATGATTCGGATGATTATGATGATGATGACGATTCGAATGATAATGATGATGAATTTGATGAAGATGATTATGATGATGATGAAGAGGATTCGGATGATGATGACGATTATTCGGACGATTATGATGATGACCATTCGGACGATAATGATGATGATGAATCGGATGATTATAGTGATTATGATGATGATGATGATGACGATTCGAAAGATGATGATGATGTTTCGGATGATTAAGCTGATGATGATTAGGATGATGATGAGGATGATGAATCGGATGATGATGATGAAGATGATTATGATGATAATGATGACAATGATGAGGATGATGATTCGGATGATGATGATGATGTTTCGGATGATTATGATGATGATGACGATTCGGATGATAATGATGATGAAGTTGATGATGATGATTATGATGATGATGAAGAGGATTCGGATGATGATGATGATTATTCGGACGATTATGATGATGACCATTCGGACGATAATGATGGTGATTATGATGATGATGACGATTCGATAGATGATGATGATGTTACGGATGATTATGATGATGATGATTATGATGATAATGATGACGATGATGATGATGATGATTCTGATGATGATGATGATTTTTCGGATGATGATGATGATTTTTCGGATGATGATTTTGATGTTGTTGATGATTCGGATGATGATTATGATGTTTCGGATGATAACGATGATGATCATTATGATGATGGTGATGACGATGATGACGATGTTGATTCGGATGCTCATGATGATGTTTCGGATGATTATGTACATGATGACGACTCGGATGATAATGATGAGGAATTTGATGATGATGATACTGATGATGATGACGATTCTGATGATAATCATGATGATTTTGGAGATGACGACGATTCTGATGATAATGATGTTGATTTTGTAGATGATGATGACGATGATGATGATGATGATGATGATGATGATGATGATGATGATGATGATGATGATGATGATGATGAGGTTCCTGATGATAATAATAATGATTTTTTAGATGATGATGATGATGATGATGACTATTCGGATGGTGATGATGATGTTCCGGATGATTATGATGATGACTATTTTGAAGATGATGATGATGATGAATCGGATGAGGATGATGAAGATGATTATGATGTTGATGACGACGATAATGATGATGATGATGATGATGATGAAGATGATTCGCATGATGATGATGATTTTTCGGTTGATGATTAGGACGTTGTTGATGATTCGGATGATGCTGATGATGTTTCGAATGATTATGATGATGATGATTATGATGATGATTACGATTCGGATGATAATGGTGATGATTTCCATGATGATGATGATGGTGATTCGGATGATGATGATGATGTTTCGGATGATTATGATGATGATGGCGATTCCGATGATAATGGTGATTATTCTGATGATGATGATAATGATGATGATTTCGTAAATGATGATGAAGATGATGATGAAGATGATTGGGATGATTAGGATGATGACGACGATTCGGATGACAATGATGATGATTTTGATGAGGATGTTGATGATCATGATGAAGAGGATTCGGATGGTGATGATGATTTTTCGGATAATTATGATGATGACGATTCGGACGAAAATAATGATGATGATTCGGATGATTATGATGATGATGATCATGATGATGATGACGATTCGAATGATGATGATGATGTTTGGGATGATTAGGATGATGACGACGATTCGGATGACAATGATGATGAATATGATGATTGTGGTGACAATGATGATGATGATGATTCGGATGATGATGATGATTTTTCGGATGATTATGATGATGACGATTCGGACGATAATGATGATGATGAATGGGATGATTACGATGATGATGACGATTCGAAAGATGATGATGATGTTTCGGATGAATATGATGATGATGATTATGATGATGATGATGATTCGGATGATGATGATTCTGATGATGGTGATGATGTTCCGGATGATTATGATGACGATGACGATTCGGATGTTAATGTTGAAGAATTAGATGATGACGTTGACGATGATGATGACGATTCTGATGATAATGATGATGATATTGTAGATGATGATGTTGATGATCATAGTGATGATGATTTTGTAGATGATGATGATTCGGATGATGATGATGATTTTTCCAAGGATTACCATGATGATGATTATGAAGTTGATGATTATGATGGTGATGACTTTTCGGATGATAATGGTGATGGTTTTGCTGACGATGATTATGATGATGATGACGATTCGGATGATGATGATGATGTGTCGGATGATTATGATGATGTGATTATGATGATGATGACGATTCGGATGATAATGGTGGTGGTTTTGATGATGATGATTATGATGATGATGACGGTTCGGATGATCATGGTGATTGTTTTGATGATGATGAATATGATGATGATGACGATGAGAATGATGATCATGATGTTTCGGATGAATACGATGATGTGATTATGATGATGATGACTATTCGGATGATGACGATGATGTTTTGCATGATTATGATGGCGATGATTATGATGATGATGACGATTCGGATGATAATGGTGATGGTTTTGTTGATGATGATTTTCATGAAGTTGACGATTCTGATGTAATGATGATGATTTTGTAGTTGATGATGATGTTGATCATGATGATGGTTTGGATGATGATGATGATGTTTCGGATGATTATGATGATGATGAATATGATGATGATGATGATGATGATTAGGATGATTATGATGATGATAATTATGATGATGATGACGATTCGGATGATAATGGTGATGCTTTTGATGATGACGATGGTGTTGATGATGATGTTTCGGAGGATTATGATGATGATGATTATGGTGATGATTTCGACGATGATGATGTTGATGATTCGGATGATGATGATGATGTTTCGGACGATTATCATGATGATGATTATGATGATGATGACGATTCGGATGATAATCGTGATGATTATAACGATGATGATGACGATGATGATGACGGTGACTCGGATGATCATGATGATGCTTCGGATCATTATGAATATGATGACGATTCTGATGATAATGATGATGATATTGTAGATGATGATGTTGATGATCATAGTGATGATGATTTTGTAGATGATGATGATGATGATGATGATGAAGATGAGGATGATGGTGACTCGGATGATCATGATGATGCTTCGGATCATTATGAATATGATGACGATTCGGATGATAATGTTGATGATTTTGATGATGATGTTTATGAGGATGATGACGATTTGAATGATGATGATGATGTTTCGGATGATTATGATGATGTGATTATGATGATGATGATGTATCGGATGATTACGATGGTTACGATGGTGATGATTATGATGATGATGAGGATTCGAATAATGATGATGCTGTTTCGGATGATTATGATGATGATGACGATTCGGATGATAATGATGATGTCGATGATGATGACGATGATGATGATGATAACGATTTGACGGATGATGATCATGTTTCGGATGATTATGATGATGTGATTATGATGATGATGACTATTCGGACGATAATGACGATGTTTTCGATGATGATAATGGCGATTATTTCGATGATAATGATTATGATGATGATGAAGACCCGAATGATGATGATGAAGTTTCGGATGATTATGATGATGATGATTATGATGTTGATGACGATTCGGATATTAATGATAATGATTTCGATGATGATAATGGTGATGAAGATGATGATGATGGTGATTGTGATGATGATCTTGATGATGATGATGTCGATGATGATGATTCAGATGATTCGGATTATGATGATGATGTTTCGGATGATTATGATGACGATGACGATAGGGATGATGACTTTGATGATTTTGATGTGGATGATTATGATGTTGATGACGATTCGGATGACAATGATGATGATTTGGATGATGATAATGGTGACGAAGATGATGATGATGATTCGGATGATGATGATGAGGTTTCGGATGATTATGCTGATGATGTTTATGATGATGATAATGTTGATGATTTTGATGATGCCGATTATGATGATGATGATGATTCGGATGATAATGGTGATGATTTCGATGATGATGACTATGATGATGATGACGAATCGAATGATGATCGTGATGTTTCGGATGATTATGATGATGTGATGATTATGATGATGGTGACAATTCGGATGATAATGGTGCTGATTTTGATGATGATAATGATGATGATGATGATGATGACGATTCTGATGATAATGATGATTATTTTGATGATGATGATGATGATGATGATGATGTTTCGGATGATGTTGATGATGTTTCGGATGATTATGATTATGATGATTCGGTTGATGATGATGATGATGATGACGATTAGGAAGATAATGATGATGATGATGATTTTGGTGATAATGTTGATGCTGATGATGATGATGTCTCGGATAATTATGATGATGATTATGATGGTGATGAATTTGATGATGATGATGATGTTGATGATGATGATGATGATTATGATTATTCGGATGATGATGGTGATGACGATTCGGAAGATGATAATGAAGAGGAGGAGGAGGATGATGATGATGACGATGATTATGATGATGATTCGGATGATTATGATGAAGATCATTGGGATGATGATGATGTATCGGATGATGAATTTGATGTTGTTGATGAAGTTGTTGACGATTCGGATGATGACGATTAAGATTCGGATGATGAAGATTCGGAAGATGATGATGAAGATGATCATGATTCGGATGACGATTATGATATTTCGGATGATTATGATGGTGATGATTATGATGATGATGACGATTCGGATGGTGATGATGATGTTTCGGATGATTATGATGATGATTCGGATGATTATGATTTTGATGATGATGATTCGGATGATCGGGATGTTGATGATGACGATGATGATGATGATGATGATGATCATGCTGATGTTGATGATGATGGTGATGATTATGATGTTTCGTATAGTGATTTTGATGATGATGATGTATTTGATGATGATTAGGATGATGATCATGATGATTCGGATGATGATGATGATGTTTCGGATGGTGATTTTGATTATGTTGATGAAGTTGATGATGATTCGGATGATGATGGTGAAGATTCGGATGATGATGATGATGTTTCGGATGATGATGATAATGGTGATGATTATTCGGATGTTGACGATGATGATGTTTATGACGATGATGATGATGAGGTTGTAGGTGCTGATTATTATTTGAATGAATTTGATGATGTTGATGATGATTTGTATGATGATGGTGATGATGGTTATTCGGGTAATGGTGTCACCGGATGCTGCGTATGTAATCGAGGAAGTAAAGTGTTGTCATTCCCAGACCTTTTTTAAATTTTTCATCCTGGTTACTATAATGCACTAAACGAAAACCAACGGCTATTTTGTGTGATTATTTTGAAGCATAATCTGCAGTCAGCATCCGCTCAAGAATTGAAACGCAGTGTAGTAATTGTTATAGTATTAGTACGAATCACGGAATCCGAATCATCAACCATCAAACATTGATCTCTGGCCTAATGGTTTCAAACACAGTGGATACACCCAATCTGCCAGAACAACGATCTGATCACCACATTTCAGTACTTGTCTGCATTTAGTGTTTCCAAATGTGTTAATGTTTCCTTCAACCTTCAGTCTGGCTCTCCCTATGCAAATACTTTGAAAGATTTACCTGAGCGCGTAGTCAGGAGCATTCCCTAAGTTGACTCTATCTATCTTGCAAGCATTCTACTGAGGGAGAATTTTTAAAATAGGGTTCGTAAACTTTCTTTTTATGCTTTTGTAGTAACTGTAGGATAAGTAGTTGTATGCAATGAACTCGGAACACGAATCACGGATTACGAATCACGGACTGCGAGTCACTGATTAGCGATCATGGACATCATGTAAGCACTGAACCACACTGGTACTTGCACGCAATATCCCATGTAACCGAGACGCGAGGAAAAGGCCACAGAAGTGGTAGTTTGTTGAAAGAAATATGGGGGATTAAATGATATGTACAAAACAATCTCATTGGTCATCCGGGCGTCTGCCAATCGCGTTCTAGTATTTCTGCCGTTGTTCAGCTTCTGTCTGGGCCGCACGGTTTCTGATTGGCTGGTATGTGGTCCAGATGTTGTGGCACGCACGCGCTTTGCTGATGTCACCCATGAAGCTCGACTGATCACAATTGTTCGAAAACTGTAAGGTGTCTCTCCAGGTTATGCGTCGTCTGGCAGGCTGGGATCACCATACGTAGCAACGATGCAGTGCAAGTCNCAAGTCTGTCCAGGATGTAATCTCTCAGAGCTGTGCCGTGTTATTTCCTTCTTTGTCCTTAGAGTGTGACACGATCGATCGAATTTCCACTCTGAAGCGTATGCTCGCTTCACGATGGAGTAAAAAACATTACTGAAAGTGACTTGAACGTATCTCGGGTGATACAATAAGCTAAAAGAATAAATCAGTCTGTGATGAATCGATCAGTTGGTAATACGTGGGATCTGAAACCAAGGAAGTTAATTAAATGCCGTCTGTGTAGGTAACACGTACAATGTTCAGAGCTTCAGAAGATTATATGATCATGCTTATTTCTATTTGTTTCTCTTTATTGACTAGCCTGATTTTAAGACAAGGCGTGATCACTGTTCATCTTGTGAGTTGATGTACCACTCAAAGTCTAGGACCATGCAGAATGTTCATTTTGAGGAATTTGATCTAAGCTATCGATCGGAAATTCGAGCAATGCTTCAAATTTACGATCCATAGGAAGCGGTTACCCTATCGAGCAAGTCAATCACGTGCCCAATACACCCTATCACATGATCAAGCTGGTGACCGTATAGAACAGTATTCACAAAGGAGGGTCCTACGACTTGTCAATAGAAGTTTCGAATCACGCTTCACCAACTACCTAAGACAGGCTAGATGCGGGTGACTCAGGTTAGCAGCCCGAGATCAGCTTTGCGATTTCTTACTTACTAAGAACCTAAAGATTTCTATAATAGAGGCTACAAACACAGGTCATTCTGAGCCATGTTAGGTGAGCTCCAGATGAGTAGGGCCATACCACTAGCCGTCAGCGGGGCGTTTGACTGCTACGCTCTCGGGCCGATTTTGAATTGAGAATAGGCACCATCTCAGATACATTTGAGGCAAAGTTAATGTATCATTCTGCATTTAGACCGAACTCGACTGATCTTCAAAATTTCCTATTGGGATTTGTGTTGCAACGTAGTCTGTTCTGAAAGCCAAAGGTTTCCTGAAACCCCACCCTTTCGGATTCCTGATAGATCTGAGATCACGAAATCTTCTAAATTGCGTCCAGACAACTGCAGCTTCACCGCGTCATATGGTGTGATCGCTACTGATCGAAAAGTGAACTGTGGTATTTGACTGACTAGTCAACTGCGTGACATAACGGATAGAGGGCTAGAATATCAATTTACTGGATGAACGCTTTGTGTGTGTGTGTGTGTAAATGAGCAAACTGCGCAAGATACGCAAACACAGTAATAGTACCGTTGTATAGGTATTTGTAATTGGAACTTCCTTTTTAGTTGAAGTAATTATCTCATAGCCAAGTGTGCATACAAACCAAAAGTGACAAGCAAAGACTGTACAGTCAGACCACAGACAGCGGGCGAACATTTGTGAGTTCCTTCTCAAGCCAGTACAATCAAATTTACGTAAGAAAATAGTGGCAAAGTGTTGTTTTCGGGTCAAACAGTTATAGGAAAGGGGTGGGGTAGGGACGTGTTTGTCTCTATAGTTCTCTGGTTCAGACAAGAACGAGTTACGTAAGCGTTGATTTGGGTCATCACAACGCTCATGCGTTGTCCGCTTTGGGCCAGAGTAGTGTAAGTGCTTGAACCAGTGTACAGTTAGTTAGTCGAGGTCCGACAAGAAGGGAAGCACTTAAAGGGGCCACTTATATTAAAGTCCACTTGGCTGGGGTTCGTGGAACATGCAATGGACTCAGTTACTACCAGCAAATTGATTATATCATATTACTTTGAACTGACCATCATGCAGATCACCATATTCATGCACAGTTATCGGTTTATCGAGTCAACCGTAAACGTGGTCAGCTCTAGACTATAGTTTCCCTTTCCTTAGTGCTTACCGAGGATGTATATCTCCCATCTCGTCGGAATTTTAAACTCCGGCGTGCGGGTAACCGTTGTGCCAACCAGCTCACAATGTGGTGATCCTAGTCTACGGGATAACGCAAACCACGGAGCGATGCGTTACGGTTTCTGGACAACTGTGATGAGTTAACCTTCCCAGATGACATCAGCTAAGCGCCTAAGCGTAACAGCTTCTGGACAATGAACCAAAGACCGATCGTGTCGACCAATCACAAGTTGTGCGGTCTAGACAGAAGCCGTATTACATCCAGAATAGAAGCGCACGTGACTGATGGATAGGTGGCTAACCATTGAACTTGTTTTGTACATGTTATTTGATTCCGTTGATTTCTTTCAATAAATAAACTGCTACTTTTGTGCTCCTTTCCTTGTATCTCGGTTACGTGATATACTGTTGTGCATATGCCAGCGCGATTATTCACTGTTTCTGTGACATCCCGTGATTCGTGAGTTATGATTCGTAATTCGTGATCAGTGCTTACTTCAATCATGAAAAGTTCCTCCCAGATCTTCGTCAGACGCTTTGGTACACATCCCCATTAGACATGCTCAGAAGTAGTAATCTTGGTCGCTTGGAAATTCAGTTCTATTTCACATGGGCTGTAGGAAATCTCCCCCTCCGCATTCTCGTGTGCCCACGTGAACATGATTTCTTCATGGGGTCCGAGGTCAGTGACAACACAGGATGAAGGCAAAGTGTCAGGATGAAGCACTGCCTCAAATTAGGACAAGTGACCATCGCATTTGTGTCCATTATGGTCATTCGACCCAGTGAATCATGGTCATTGGTGGATTGTAATGAATACCGGTTAACATCTGTCGGAAAACTGCGTTTCTCCCGGACGTGAGCTAACGGTTTGGATGGCAGAATCACTCTTGGACTGTTTCAAATTTAAGGGTTTAAAATTCATCCTGCCTCTATTTCTGATTATTTCTAGTGTTTCGTTCGCTTCGAATTAGAACACAGCTTTTTGTTCAGTATTTACCAATATCACAACTGGTATGCAACGAACTGCAGAACTAATTCAATAATGAATAAAATGTGTAATTTTGGGGAAAATAACACGTGAACTATCACATGCAATACCTCGAATTCCTAATGGCTGCTGAACGTGAGACGCATGAAACAGTACGGCGAAGGTTAACTGAGTGATTTCACGGGCAGGTACTGGAGCAGAATGAGGTAGAAAAGGAGTGATGACCTTCACTGAAAACTATGTGCCAGGATGCAGTGTCTCGAATCGAAAGATTTGAGCAACTCTGGGTATTACTGCAAGCCCGTGGTAATGCACCACGGATTGAGACAATTGTGAATAACGAGGCTCATTGTGTGGCTAGGTTGGTGTGGCCTGATATCTATGGTTTTTTGTCAAACTGATAAACCAGATAGATCCCAGTCACGTAGCTTACTGAATACTGCACAGAAAGGGTCCAGTGCACCAAATTAAGAAGGAGGACATCAAAACCTCTTGTTAATAATTCTGGTGTTCTTCAAGGTGCTGTTCTATCTCCATATCTTTTTTCTGCCTTTACTAGTGATCTTTCGGTCCCACTCCCTGCGCTCATCCAAAAGTATGCTAATGACGTTGTTTTGTCAAACAGTTTTATCTCCTTCGGAATTTCATTCTTTTACTGAAAATCCGTCCCACAACCAACAGTTTTCTGACCAATCTGATCTCAGTCTTTACATATCTAAGTGCGTAGAGTGTACATTTTCAGTCTTTCCCGCTCCTCATTTCCAACGGACTCGGCTACCCTTAACGGTAAACTTGTATCCAGAATGACCTCAATCAAGCACCTGGGTGTCACCATCGACAGCAATCTATTTACAACTGTATGGGAAAAGTGGGATGCCTATCTTTCCAGTTACGCAAACTCGGGCAATTCCATACCCCACAGTCAGTCCTGTCATCTTTCGTTCATCAATGCGTTTTATCCATTCTATTCTATTGTTCTCCCGTAGTGTTTCCCAGTCTTTTAAAACAAGACTTAAAAACAATTTGCTGTGGTTTGATGATCATCAGTCGTGCATCATTAATTCCGATCGATTTATTAATCACGGAACTCATTGATGATGTCACATTAATCATTGTGTTAAATTTGTCCATTAGATTCTAGATGACCCTCTTCAATCGCTGCACTCTGATCGATCGTCTTGTCGTTCCCATCCGTCCACACGCTCCTCATTTTGGCATATATCCTCTGGCATTACCAATTATACACCAATTACCAATTATACCAATTATACCAATTGTACCTGTACCGACTCCTAACCAGAAAGGAACAGGTTGCAAGTGAACTACATTCAAAGTTTTGTACATGAAACAAATAGCAATGATATTTTTTTTTACCTTTCGTGCTATACTTGATTGTCATTATTACTATTATTATTTTATTTCGCGTAACGAACAGTGTACAGTTTTTGACTGAAACATAAGCATATATGTTTACACATGTTATACAAATTGGCGATTGGCGATTGGCGATCTCGACCCATTATTCATTTCTTATTATTAATGGTAGTGGTATTATCAACATCACGCAATTTTTGATCTGTTTCCCTGAATTGTGATAAACTGTGCTCGTACTAAAAACCGGAATGTTTAGTCGGCTGCAGAAACAGTATCTGGGATTTTTGTACTCACTTTAGATGAAGTAGTTTTGAATTTCATCACAAACAACGTTCAAAACGACAAGCCTATAGAATGACTTTCTGGACACACTCGGTCCGCATTCAAAACACATCATCTGAAAGTATTGATGAATCAAATCACCGTGTCCGAAAAGTTGGAAAAAGTGCTTCTCTCGTGAGAATCACAATTGTTCCTGCCCCCTCCCGTCCGCCCTCCCTGCCTCCCTGCCTCACTCGCCGCCGGGCGCTTCCTTCTCCTTGAGTACACCAAACACGGTCAATTGCTCAAAGAAAAACACAAGTGCTCAAAATTAGTTATAGATTTGAGTGTCCGCTAATCAAATTGAAACCAGGAGCAGTAAATGTGAAGTTGCATTATTTTTACAAATTAGACAAAGGTAAAAAGTTTTAGGATATGAGCAACTCTGAAATCATGAATTTTTCGCATACGTTTTAGGAGCACTTGAGAAGGCGAAATACTGGGTGGTGATCCGAAGCCTGGTGAGTTCCTTTCCCATCACAATATGTCCATTAGGTGTTCCGTATTTGTGTACATTATGTCATTTACTCTGTCGAGTGAAAAAATGCGAAATTTTTCAAAAAAAAATACGTGCAATTAGTCTGGGGGGTTCGAACTAGTTTCGAACTAGTGAATTGCTTGCAATTATAGGATTCGATAGATCATGTACAGTTCAGTTTTTTGGTTACTCAGCTGATCAGACCGTTTTACACTATCCTTGAAATTAAATCAAATCCTTCATTACTCCCGTGAAATAATCAGTTAGGTTGTGAATATTTCCAACCGAGTCATAACCCCCCCCCCCCCCCCANAGCTCGTAAACATGGGTTGTGCTAATCGTGTGAGTGGAAAATGAAAAACTATCTAATCAGCTGCCGGGCGGTGTGGAGTGGGTAACACGCTTGCGTTCTGGCTTGTGAGGTCCCGGGTTCGATCCCCACTTGGGTGGATGGATTCGCGCACTGCACGGATGACACCCAACCAGGTCAAAACCGTTGTCCAGTAGTGCTTCATTTGCTATATGCACGACAATTTTCCCCGTTGGAAATCGAATCACATCCTCCATTACTTATTTGCGTTTTTTTGGTTGTT
>UZAN01049947.1:0-13727 GCA_900618425.1 Echinostoma caproni
GTACACGTTTGTTCACCAAAAATGATTCATCCAATGTGCTATATATGTGCCTGTTTGTTTTAGATCAGCGACTGAGAGGATTAAACGAAATGTTAACATCTCGCGACATTTGTCTTCTTTCTGTTTTGAAAAAATAAGACCGACTGATTTTGCATTCCCCGTTTCCGGATGCGGCACCATAATTCGAAACGTTCTACCCACTCTTCGATTTCTGATGGGCTTCTGTGCAGGTTCAATGGTTCAATGGCAGGAATCTCCATTGCGCGACGCCAAATTGCGATGATCAGAATAGTACTGAATGTAGGAATACGAGAACCCGTAATGTACTGCTCAGAACTGAATTGGCTCCAACCCGAACTGCGGACACCAATGAAATACACGAGGAATTGATAGCAGCAAACGCTTATGTGCATGGATGGAATTAGAGCGTGTTTTTGAGAATGTAATAGGCCATATGATTGGTTGAACGAGCATCCTCTAATCACGTAACGGTTTGTGCTGACGCATTATATGTACTAACTCGGATGTCATATTCGCCCGGTGTACCATTGGTCGAGCATCCTGAACTTTGATTGGACGACGTGAAACGGTACCTAGTTGTGCGTGGATTGTGATCACGAAAGTCTGGATCACCACAGTTTGGTAAAGCGTATTTCGTACGTTTTGTATTACTCCGTATCTACCTTCAAAGTGTTAGAGAACTGTTTACTTAAACATTCTTGTTCAACTTCGAATTGCACAAACAAAAGTCTTTAACACGTTTGGGACCAATTGTTGCGGAGAGTATGTCGCCCAGGGGATTCAGTGCGGTGGCTGTGGAGTGTGGTACCATCAGCGATGCTCTCAAATGAGCAAACAGGTTTATCCAATTCACCTGGAGCACAAGTCCCTAAAGTGGGTTTGTAACCACTGCATAACATTATCTGAGGAGTTCAAGAGAATTCTGAAGGCAACAATGGTTCCCCAGGATAAGGACAACAAAGAGGAACCGGAAGGAGTTACTTCTGGGTCATCCCCAAATAAAATTCCAGTAATAATAACAGTGGGAAACCGAAACAGGGAGGTCAGACCACAGACCATGATGCCTTTCAAGACTACGAAGACCGTGGTAAAATCGGAGGTTCAGCCAAACTACCGGGATATGTTACAACGAATTGAGCAGTTAGAGGAAGAACTTCAGTCCCTGAAAAAGAGTGGCGAATTTGATTTAGGAAGGAACAAGAAATTGCTTTTGCATAGTTGCGCAGAGCCCGTTATAAACATGGCGAAGGCGAGGCGAGGCATCGCCATGTGCAAAATATATTTAGGCTAACACCACACACATTAAATGTCATAGAATTAGACTGTGGAAAAGGAATAGCTCACTTGGTCCAATGCCTCTCGTAATGGTGTTTCCGAACACAAATATGAGATATTTTCCACTATCAAGAGCTTCAAGGATCGAAGATCTTACTCAGGGGCGTATAATAGTCACTCCCGATAGATATATCCGGGTGATGCACCCGGTTAGAAGAGGGTCCCATGTAAGCGCCCATCACACCAAAAACGTAATACTTTGCGTGCCCAGGACTGGAGAGTCTTTGAGCAAATCCACACCAGAATTACCAAAGAACGTTCCTTCAAAACTACAGTAGGAAAGGGCCTACAAAAGAGGTATCAAAAGAGCAACACCGCGGTCGCAAGGTTAGGTCTACCCCGCCACGCATAGAGGACAGAGCACCGCAACCAAGGAACTTAGTTGCAGTTACCAGTGCGGAGAAGGAAGCCACGTTGAGCTGTGAGGAAACAGTTACATGGGCCATAATAGTAGCAAAATTACAACGGAGTTTAAGCCCTCCAGAAGAGAATGAAGATGTAATTATGGGGGTTGAGGAGGCTTTTGGAGTGATGATAAAAGTCATATCCAGAGCGAAAATCAGAATCGCTTGGGACGTAATAGAAGCCACGACCACAGCCGTAAACCCCAAATAAACTGAGTGACGCCTCGGGCATTACGCTAGAGGATCCTCCGGAAATTAGTTCTTGATCCAGCAGGCGTGCTCAAGAAGACACAGACACTGTGATACAATAATGATTACAGCTTACGGGGTAAGTGGAGAGAGGTGAGAAGGTGCACCCCAGGTATAGACATCGTGACCACAACTGATTCTTGGCTGCGGAGGGACCACAGCATCCCGGGGATGGATGACTACACAAGAAAGGATGGATAGCAGGCAAGGAGAAGGGGTTCTGCTAATCATAAAGTCAGATCACAGTCAGTGGGAAGCAAAAGCAGCCGCAGCGACTCCTAACATACAAGACATCAATTGTGTAGTAAAAATAGACAGAGACGCATTAGCCGTCATGGACGTCTAACGGGCTCCGCAGGCAAATGCAACAGAGGATCAGGAATTAGTTTCTCAGCCGCAATTATTCCTTGCTACGTTGTTAGTAGGGGACTTCAACATGCCAGAGGTTAACTGGAATAGATACAGGTACCGGAGATGGACTGCTTCTACAGCGGCTACATCAGTACGCATTATCACAACAAATGCGACAAGTCACCCGGTTTAGAGCAAATGACAGTCCATCCATATTGGATCTAGTGATCACAAGAACCCCTATAGACATAAGGACTATAATCCTGGAGTAGCCCCTGGGGAAAAGTGATCATGTGGTCCTGCGACTAACGCTAGAAACCAGGCACACCAAACAAGAGTTCAAACTAGGGAGACGTTATGGCGACATCAAGCAAGAAGAACTGGTCAGAGCAGTGTAGGATATAAACTGGGTACCCAACCCAGCCGATGCATCTCTGGATACCAGATGGAGCCATATCAAGTTAGGACTACTCCTACCCACGGGCAGGTTCGCGCCTTTGGTTCGGTTAAGAACGAAACAACGTCCTCCTTGGTGGAAGGCAAATATAGATAGGGCTATCAAAATTCGCAGATTACAGTGGACAGTCTATAAACTGTATGGCACCCATCAGCCGTGGAATGATTACAAACAAGCGCCCAACTATGCACAGAAAGTGCGAATGGACGCTAAATACCAATCCTTGAGAAACTGGGCTCAAAACGTCAAGTGAAATCCTAAGTATTTCTACGCGTATGTCCAATCTAAGTGAAACACTCGAGAAGCTGGTACTCTAAAATCGTCGATAGGATAGTTGACAGTGAGTGACGGCGATAAGGCACGTATCCTGTTACAGTTCTTCAAATCACGTACAGGATCCTTAGAGTGACAGATAACCTTCCATCAGTCGAAGGTAACTGCACCATACCCCAAATCCCTGTGGAATTTCGGGATGTGCCACGAGAGTTGGCAGGGCTCAATAGGTTCAAGGCAGAGGGGCCTGACGGAATTCACTCAGCGGTTGTACAACCACTGAATCACGCTATAGTGGGACCGATCTTTGAGTTATTTAAAGAGTCGCTTAGACTGGGATCTGTCCCGAACGACTGGCGCAAAGCCACAGTAGTGGAAAAAAGCCGAGAATTACAGACCAATAAGAATGAAGTCAGTAATATGTAAGTGTTTGGAGTGCCTAGTTGGAAGGCATATATGCCACTACATGGTCCATAGCAGACTATTGGTCCCACCTCAACACGGATTTTTTGAAAAGAGATTTTGTCTGACAAACCTGCTGGTGTTTCTAGACGAGCTCACACGTAGAATTGATGAGGGCCTACCGGTGGAGGTATGCTATCTAGACTTCCAGAGAGCATTCGACTCGATCAGCCACCATCTTTTAAGTCATAAGATGCAAATATTGAGAATGGTTGGGAAAGTCAGGAGCAGGATAATGGGGAATAATCTAGGTCTGCAGCGAAACCACTCTAGGCTGCAACTGAGGGCAACGCTTTTCACTAACAGGGTAATTCCGTTGTGGAACCGGTTGCTTCTGGCAGTGGTAAGCTGCAGTACTGTAGATGCTTTTAAAAAGCCAATAGATGAGTGTTGAAGAGCGGTTTTTTCCGAGGTAAGCGTTTAGTACCACCTATAACCTAACCACAAAGGATGTGATAAGGCACCAAAATATTCTGCCTTTCAGAACATTTGCATATCGAAGTGTTAGAAGCAAAGGAAACTCGCGGACAACACACGAATCTGGACGCTCGATTGGCAAGAGTCACAAACCATCCTGTGAGAATTGAACTGAATTGAACATTCGGAGACTCTTTGACTGCGTGTCTGATGTGATCGAACTGAGAGAAAAGGGTTTGATTCAGAAGCCTCCCCCTGTCTCACTGTTTTGTAAGAGATTCACTTAAAACCAAAGTAAGGCTTCTGATCGGTTGTGTACCAAACTCACAAAACAATAGTACTTATTCTCATGAGCCCATATAATGCACTGCTTGACTGAGCTACAATCGGCAGTCTCGTGGGTAGATGTCTTTTACCTTCGGTTAATTCCGGCATAAAACAAATATGGGTTGATAAGAATCCCTTTACTGATACGCATGTCTCTTCTTTGGATCTCGGTAAGTCCAAAATTGTACGCGGTAAACAAACCAAAGAATGCTTTTTATTCCCTACCCGAAATCTTTTGTTTTTGTTCTGTTCCTGTAATATTCTTTAAACCCACTGTTACTTTGTCGTCGTATAAGTAAAGATTGGTATGCATCCCAATGCATCAATACTCTGTTATTGTTATTGTTATTACTGTTTTGGCTTTCGTACCGTGCTTGTCCGCAAGCCGGTGTTATACAGTACTGGCCGATTGTGATGCACTAACATATTTTCTTTATGATCAAATGGAGTTTCATTATATCTATCTACTATATTAATGCTTTAGGTATGGACTTCGGTCTACGTACTTTCTAGGCTGCATGATTGTCAATTATGCGTGCCTAACCTTGGTTGCCAATATTAAATGATCTCAACATGACTCGCAAACTTTATCAAGTATGGAAACGCAATATGTTCTAATAGGTATGATCCAGAGTTATCCTAAATTATTTCCATTAACCATCTCGATTGTTTTTTATGAGGTATTATTTTATCTAATACATAATCCATTATAGCAACTCTATTGGATAACCAAATTAAATTCCTTCACAACCCGGAGAAATTACATCATGGTCTGGGTCAACCATTACCGATGAAATAGGAGTATTCGCGACATTCTAAACCATTCCACCTGCTGAGTATAAACGAAACAGGAAAATCACTGCTCTGAAGACTCGCCAAGGATATTTTATTATCATCTGAAAAAAATTACTTCAGTATAAATGCTGCTGCCTATACAAACCTACAACTGTTTCACAGAGACGCGTTGGTTCAGTTTCCATTAGATCTGTTTCCATTAGAACGAGCTACGAGAACCAATTTTCAATATTTTGTCAACAGTTTTCCGGCGTACAATGCTAAAACCAGCTCGCCGATGGGACGTTTTTGCCATCCGAGAAGTCTGCATTCACGAGCAGCTATTTTTTCTTCACGAATGCTTACGGCGCAATCTGGTTCCTTGGAGTGTATATCGTAGACCACCGATCACCCACCTGGAGACCTGGAGGATCTCACACCAATTCGGAAGACGCATGGTGCACATGATGATCTCGGATGCTCACAGACGTCTTATCAAGTACAAGGAGGTTATACAAGAAGAACAGGATAACTGTCAAACTAAATTGAACGAACGGCAGATGGAACACCTTGAAGATGCAATATGTTGACGCGTCAAAAATTTCAAAAGAAAAAGAAAACTGACACTCTCAGAAAGTTCCACAAGTTGGATGATCATGTGCTAATCGATGAAAATGAAAACTGGGTCCGTAATCTCTCCAATTGCGTAATCACACAGGATGAAAAACGAATCCTCAATAAAGGACTCAACTTCAAATTCAGAAATGCCACAGACAAGGAATACTTCGCGGAACTGGAACAAACTCTCAAATCGTTCACGATAGCTGAGCATGCGAAACAAACCACCCGACAAGCAGTCGTGCCAGCCCTGATGCGAAAGGACAACCCAACATGCTGTCGAAACCGCGAGGGCAATGCACGCAAAACACTGAAGATGGACAGAAGTATCGTCATCCTACCAGCAGATAAAGGACGAATTACTGTGGTTATGGACAAAACTGACTACATTCAGAAGGCTAAAGAACTACTCCAAAACACAGACACCTACCGCAGAATTGACATGGACCCCACCGCAAAACCGGAAAATGAAATCAATACCACATTGAAACGACTGGAAGAACTGCATCAAATAACCAAAGCGGAGCACTGGAGAATGATAGCCAAAAACTCCGTCATCGCACAATTCTACAGACTGCCGAAGATACACAAGGAAGGAATTCCCCTGAGGCCGATCGTCTGCATTCCAGGAACAGCTACATACAAGTTGGCAGAAGAATCATGGACAAGACTGAAGTCGCTCATCGCTGAACACGAGTATAGCGCCATGAACTCAAGACGGTTCCTGGACAAGCTCAAAACTGTCAACATCCAAGAAGACGAAATAATGGTTTCGTTCGACGTTACTGCCTTGTTCACTTCGATCGAATTGGACCTGGCAAGGTCCACGTTGCGGGAACTGATAACTGAGCACCCACCAAACCTACCAACGGAACCAGCTGCCATCTGCGAACTCATGGAACTATGCATGCAGACGTACTTCAAATTCGAGGATGAAATCTACGAACAGCTGAAGGGAACACCAATGGGATCGCCAATTTCTAGATTCATAGCCGAAGTCATAATACAGAAGCTGGAGAACAAGGTACTACCAAGAATCATGACAAAACTTTGGCTCCGATACGTTGATGTCAAATTCGTCATCTTGAAGTAGTCAGAACAAGAACGATCCTGCCATACATCACAGACGTTTCGGAAATGACAGCAAGACTTCTCAGAGCGTATGGAATCCAAGTCGCCCACAAACCGATCGCCTGTCTAAGGGGACTTCTGTCAAAACCCAAGGAGGGAACAATGGAGAAGGACAAGAGCAGTGTTATCTACAAAATAAACTGCAAGAACTGCCCAAAACACTATATCGGACAAACTGGGAGAAAACCGTCAACAAGGATCCGTGAACACCAATTGGCAGTCAAGAGGCATGACCCACTATCGTTGATTTCCCTCAACGGAGATCAAGAAAAACATCAATTTGATTTCGAATTAGTGAGAATTATCGACCAAGTCCGGTCAAAACACGCCAGAGAATTTCTCGAGGCTTGGCACTTCAATCAACTCAATAAACAGGCATATCGAACTGGATCACGTGTACATACCAATGCAGATAAACTGGTTCAAAGATGTGAGAAGCGGAAATCACCTTGGAATTTGGAACCAAATGTGACATCATCAGCATACTTAATAAGTAGATCATTTGGGTTAGTGGGAAGGTCACAAATATAGAAAGAGAAAAGAAAGGGAAGACATCATTGCTCCCTGGAGCACCCCTGAGTTGACTGGTAGGGAGTCAGAGGATTTTCCAAGAAACTCTGTGAATTGTGTTCTACCAGCAAAATAATCTTGGAGTAAAGAGAGGGTTTTATTGGACTATCCAGCACCTTGGAGTAGAGACAAAAGACTGCTCCTGACAACACAGATAAAAGAGTTACTATAGTCGAGGAAACACACACGAAGTGCCCTACTGTGCATGCCTAGGGATCATTAAACTAAGTTTACCAAATGATCCAGACCACTTAAGGTAGAACGTTGTTTGCGATAAGCGAATTGGTTTTCGTCTAGCTGCCCGGTTTTAGGAAAAATGTTACTGCGCATAAACTTTTCGAAAATCTTTAGTAAAATAGAAGTGCATGTGATTGGTTGTAGTTTGCCAGCTTCTTTTTTGGGGACTGGTGTAACGCGCACAGGTCTCCAGCAGTCGACAAATTTTGTTCCTCGAAGCAGCGGTTGAAAACACCAGCAAGTGGCTCCACCGGATAATGCGCACAGTCCCTGAGGACGACTGGACATAGTCCGTCAGGACCGGAAGCTTTTGATATTTTTAGGCACTTTAGCTGGGCCCGCACCTTATTAGAGTTGACATGCGAAACTTCATGATGGTCAACTGATTGGAAATAAGGATACGATACTTCACTTTGAGTTGACGAGGAAAACATGTGGTTGAGTTTATCTGCTTTGGGTTGAGGCCCACGTAGTCTGACTTTTGCTCCACATAGTTTTTTCATAACGCTCCAGATTTGCTTGCAATTCCGATCACCAAGAAGGGTTTCAGTGTGGAGTTTGTCGAGATTTTGGATCTCATTCTTGATCAGCACTGACGTGTGTTTAACTATGGGTCGATCACGATTTTTATATGCTCATTCCTTGGTTCTTCTGGGAGAAGAAAATCTGGCGGGACTGATGTATATAGAGGCTATAGGGCAGCAGATGTCAAAGCAGAATTTCAAATAGCTCTTGAGGTGTTCACACTCGATTGAGACACTGAGATCAAAGAACTGATCAAAATTTGTACCAGAGACCATTTCTCTCAGTGATACCAAGTGGGCCGTGTGGCACAGCCTGTGAAAAATCTTCCGGCTAGATGCACGTGTCGGAATGCTATGATGTTTCTTTTAATAGACTTTTGGTGAAACATTGATGATACAGTGATCGGAGTTTGCCAGAGGGGCTCCTCTTCGCACAGCAACCAGTTCACGATCGTTCGAAAACATAAGATCAAGCTGTGCGTTTCCTCTTGTGGAGAAATTTACAATGTTGTGGAGAGATAGAGACATGTCAAGAAATGAATACCTGCATGGTTAAAATCACCAGTAACAATAAAAAGAGAGCGTTCCATGTAGTTAGAAAGTTCAGATATAAATACATCAGCAAACGTCTGTACATCAGAAGTCGTACTGGGAGGTGCTATGTAAATGTTTGATGCCACGATGGAACGATATTTACTAAGGCATTGGGGTTTACATTCAACTGAAAGACGAGATATATCCGACGTTGTAAGTGAAGATAACCTTTGTAGACTTACACCAAGACGATTTGGTGTATGTTATTAGACCACTGCCTCTATTTCGTAGTAAACAGTCTCCATCCAACCGATGCATATCAAATAAATCCGGCTCAACCAAAGAGTCGTTGATGCCAGGATGCAACCACTTTTCTTGCAGCATAACTATCCCCAATGCATGGTTGTTTTTTTCGTCCTTATCAGCTTCGTGAAGTAGCTCATTTTGCCAAATAGTGGTCGTACGTTTGATGAACAAATCGCAGGGATAGACATTTTCTGAGGTTTTTTGTTATATAAGGCCACTTGCCAACCTGCTCGGTGTTTTCTGAGAAAACCTGATCTGGACGGTGTGCATCTTTTGTTTCTATTTTTAACTTGACGACTGAACTGATGAAGAATGCCACTCTTGCTCGATAACACATAATATTGCAAATTCTTGAAAGATTCCGGGGCGTACGTTCTCATGAAAGTGATGAAAGAAAAAATGATTCAAACGATTAAATCCAATGTGTGAGGTAAAAGTTGATAAATTGTTCACTGGAGCACAAAAAGAAAGGCAGCACGGCCGAAATTTGAAAACCCCGCCTCCAGACACTACTTGTCACACTTAGCTGCAGTTGGTCACGCATTGATCATATCTTGGGTGCAGTCCACACAAACTGTCACATGACTGAAGGGTTGCAAACAAAATGAGTTTGTTGTTCCACTTAGCGCACCCGGAATTCCAGCACTCCACTGTGTGTGTGTGCGAGAGATAGAAAGAATGTGATGAACTCAGTAAACCATTCTTCAGAATGGAACAATATCACACCCATCCAATCGTAATGCATTCACGTGAGGCAAACAGAAGGTTCGGGCCTATTCCTACGATACGGAACTAGACTGAGGGTAAATTGCTTCATTGCTTAATAGCTTTATAGCTTTGTGACAAACAGACTATGAAGCGCTTTAACTAATAGTTTATACCAGTTAATTCAATACACCCAGCCCATAAAATACACTCTCATTTATCCTCGATAAGACAATGCGACTTTGTATGCTTTTATGTATTTCCAGCCCAAAAGCATTCAGGCTGTCAATCAACATAATGGTTTAAAACCTTTGTAACAAGGAAATCCTTACATCAATTATTTACCAATACAACACTTTGAGGTTATATCAGTCAAAGCAAATGATTTTCTTATGAACTCGCAAACGGAAAACACTTGTATAGCCATAGCCCAAACTAGACAGGTCATTGGCCAAAGGTCATCATAACCCGGGTCCGACGGTATCTAGACCATTTGATCGATGCACTCCTGAATCACGTGTTGAACTTGATCGGTCGCTTATGTTTACCATGACAAATGTATTAATCGATCGGAACACACTAGAAAAGACAAAAACGAGCGAACTAGTAGATACCTACTGCGTTAATGCTACACAGTTTCCACCAGAAAATCATGAAAATCATGCAAAACGAACAATCATTTGGAAATATGAGAAAGAAGTGAATGATCAGATTATATCCCGTAACAGATATTTCACTTGATTTCCTTCGAACGCGATTTCTTGTCCCGTGTTCTCATTGTGTTCGATCTCGTTCATTCTTCTTTTAATCGAATGGATTAATACTGAGGTTGTGATTATTGGAGCTAAAACAGTTGTATATTATGGTGGACGCCATATACTCAATTCTGTGGTTAGCCTAACATTGCAAAAGAACGTTGAAGTATCTGGGATTATTATGTGTTAATTGGGTTAGAAAAGTTCCCCAGAAAAATGGTAGATAGTTTTGGGATAACTAGACAATTTTAGCCGAGAAGGGGCAGGATACCAGGTGCAGTGTACCGATATGAAGTTGAGGGAATCATAGAAGATTCCAATTTCTTCGATACATCAAGGATAGGAAGAACGGTATATATAAATTCCGTTATAAATGGACGTTGCATCATTATAAACATTGGGAACAAGTAACAGAATTAACGTTTGTCCGGTTTAATTTGTTATCAAACTTCCAACCAATTTTCATACTACTTAATAGCATCTCCAACTGACTAACACGCTATGTCACAGTTCCTAGAATTTAGGCATTTTTTCGAATTCCCTAGAGGTGCGACATAGCAGGAGATTGACTGTACTTTGAACTATACTGGGACATATTAGGAGTGATAACGTTTTCTCGCGTAATCCAAGTTAGATTTCGTCGTTTTCCAAGAATAGCTGTGGAATGCCCAACTTCACAACCGGATTCCTATTCGGACTTCCGTGACCGCAATCCTTGTACGACTATTCCGATTACTATAGTAACCTTGTCCTCCAGCTATGGTAGTAACATGAGGGTTTATTTACGAATCACCTATAAACGTGATTGGTTCATTAGGCTTATTTGGGAAGAATAAAATTGTCTGTCAAGTTCTAGTGCACCTCATGAAACGAGTAGAAAAGCTAAGGTTACTTCAGGAAATTTCCGATGACCCTTTTCCACGTGTTACGTGTCACGTCGTGTTAAGACTGTGCAGCTTCAGTCAATCCCCTATTTGTTTGTACTCACTTCCCAGACCTTATCATTATTCATAGGGAATCGTATCTTCCTTGTGCGAAAAATGCTTACGGTCATTCGAGAAGTCCCATGATCAAATTAAATTGCTATCAACTATGGTTCCGCTAAACCTGAAACTCAGGTTAGTTATGTGAAATAATAAATACCGGCATCAAGAAAATGAAAATTGCATGACATTACCCACCACAAATTTCAAGGACCACAACCCCCAAATATGTTTGCAAAGATTGCCCAGCAGATACATCTCGTACGACACTTACCGATAATAGACGGTGACTTTCCCGAATCCCGGTCCAAACACTGACGAGCATTCTCTTTCAGACTGATATTGATAAAATACTCATCATCCTTACAAACAAAACTCCCTCTGGGCAGTTCTGCATCAAATCCCAGGAAATAATTGAATTGCTCATCAGATTTGTGTAATAGCAGGTCACCCAGAACCCGAATCACAATGCCACCGAGTACAATGAACACACAAATCACACACGCCATGTGACATGTATGCGTGCGCGCGTGTGCTTTCAAATTACTGGCTCATATTGATTAGATAGGCAGCAAGTTTCGGTCCGGAATCTGTGAGGATAAGGATTCGCTTTTTTGGTCCAGTTTAGTGAACTCTATCTGCTTATCATTCTCATTGCTACTTTCACACGGTTTTGTTCCGCTTGTCCTTCAGGGCGACCAACATATCGTTGAATGAGAAGTATTACTAGTTCGCAGTTTACTTCCACTATCCTCCGTCTCCTCAGAGGAACCGATCACGAGAGAAGATGCATATGTGGTTTGTGAAAATTCGATATGAGCTGAATAGCACGGTCTCTGTGGTAACACACTATCTCTCCATTTAGAATATCAGGCACTGCTGACGAGTCCCAAACAGGACGGAACAGCTGTCCAATGCTCTTTGTTGTTTATCACAAACATTTTCAACGCACTATCTCTCCTTTTAAAAAGCATTCCCTTTTATCATGTGAAGAACCTACTATTTTTGTTGACAATTATCACGAGTTTTTATATGACCTCGGATTTAACATAAATTCTGGTGAGTTCTGGCGTGCTCTAGCCCTCTGTAAATTTCATACTGCAGGTCTAAATAAATGTGTCAGAGCTCGTTATCGACTTTGCTCTGGCTCGGGGATATTCCTCGGGATCGAAGCAAAAAGATCGATAGAATGACTTCTTTACGCGTGATCTAGGTGCTGAATTGGTGATCCCGTTTTTTTCAGCACGTCACCAGCTGAGCGGACACACCTAAAGAAATCAATCAATCAATCTTATTGCTTCGATCCCGAGGAATAACCCGGAGCGAGAACAAAGTTGATGACGAGCTTTGACACATTTAGACCTGCAGTGTGAAATTTATAGAGGGCAAGCGCACGCCGGAACTCACCGGAATTTGTGGCAAGTCGCAGGTCGTATCAGATCGCGTGATTGTTAGCAGTAAAAAATAAGGTCTTCATGTGCGAAAATGAAGTGGTGTTGAAAGGGCAAAATAGTGTCACTCCATTTCTAATTCGTATAGCGACTATTGATTAAAATCAGAGCATTCGATGGAAGTTACTAAGACATTTAATATCTTAGGCAGTGAATCGAAAGCTATTATGTGGCATGACAGCTTGTCGGTAAAGAGATATCATCGGTTGACTCAGCCAATTAGTGAGTAAGAATTTGCTCTAATGATCACCACACGCTCTAAGCTGATTTGCTGAATATAGTGTGACGTAACAAATGCACAATGTCGAACTGGCCACATGATTTCCTGCACTGTCAAACAGGAAAGGACACATGAACCAATCACCGTTCAGGAAGCCCGGCGAATGGTACACCGGGCGAATATGACATCCGAGTTAGTACATATGATGCGTCAGCACAAACGGTTACGTGATGGAAGGACGGTAGTTCAACCAATCATATGGCCTATTACATTCTCAAAAACACGCTCTAATTCCATCCATGCACATAAGCGTTTGCTGCTATCAATTCCTCGTGTATTTCATTGGTGTCCGCAGTTCGGGTTGGAGCCAATTCAGTTCTGAGCAGTACATTACGGGTTCTCGTATTCCTACATTCGGTACTATTCCGAAGATCGCAGTATTGGCTTCTCGTACGCGGTGTGAGACTGTACCGACGCGTTACACAAGCAAATCCAAAGCGTGTCACCCGCGCAGTGTGGGTCGAAGCAACATGCAAAGGGTAGCCATAGCGCGAATAACTGGAAGATGATCAATGTGCGTACTAAGCGTACACCCGATGAGGTGCCATAGAGTAAAACAGTGG
>UZAN01049953.1:10291-21214 GCA_900618425.1 Echinostoma caproni
CCATCACATGGTACCACTTTTGTAATTTCCTAGTAACTTAGCTTAGCCGTGGCGTACAAACGCTCACACACAAACAGTTTCTGTCTTTCTCTCTGCCTTTAATTTGAAGCTTCCTTCATATGATCCATTGTTGGCGACATTCTCTTGGTGGCAATGTTTATTGAACTAGCACTGATCAGAAGGCTTTTCCATTGTATCCACTCCAGATTAAGCACAATATCACAATCCCATTCACAAAGGTTTAGTCACTCTGCCTACTGCGAACTGTTATGATTTCAGTCATCGACCCTGAGGAAATCAACACATCGTTTTGTAACCGTCACCTCCGTCTAATATTGGTTCACTGCCCCCACCCAGTTGTCTATAGAAGATCTAACCGCTGACTATGTTGTTGTTTACGCATAGATGCACACACATGTACAGAGAGAGACTGTATACCTGTATCATTGCTCACCTAAGCTGGATTGAGGTCACCCTGTTGTGTTCCCTAGACTTACGATTGACACGAGGGCCTATGGCTTAACACGCAATAACAACGCGAAGAGAGAACAAGACCCGAAACAACAGTCAGTGTTGTCGCCATGATTCATGTGTGACATGCAGATAGATAGGGTAAATTGGAAATAAAAGGACGAAATAGTGACGCACAAATCAGATTGCATCTTTGACACCGATTGGTCGATTGAACTACCGCTGTCTGATTCGTTCTGCATTCATCCAACCCGGGCTCGAATTGCCTTGCAAGTCGAGAGCGGGCTTATGGAGTGACGCAGATCCGTGCGGGTTCTGTGGGCTCCGTTCTAACACACCTAACAATCACCCGTAACTTTTAACTACTGGGTGTATCTGCAGTAGTGTGACTGAATTTTTAACATTGGCCTTTCCGAATACGACTATTTTCGGGTCCAGAAGATACTAATGCCCCTGTATAAATGAACAAAGAATTTTTATCAAGGGTGCTGCGTCCAATTAAAGGGTTGCTATATGATGGAAAGAAATTGAAGAAACTTGGTTGACGGTCGTGAGGTTGGAACACACGACCTCCGAGGCAATAAGCTAGCGGCCTCGATCGCCTGATCATCACAGTAGTCATACTTTAACACAGACGGTGGAAAATCATCAAAGGACAATGACCAGTTTGCGCGTGATTCATTTTTCTGAGACCACTTTCTCTATAGGCAATGAAAGAAAACAGCGATCTTTTCGATAATAGCGTGATGAAAATATCGGTATAAAGTATCATACGTTGTCTTGGTCTTCTCAATCGGGAGTAAAAGGATCTACGGTGTTCCCAATGGTCGTTTAGAGTTCGCTTATGCTTTTTAAGGACATCAGTATCAGTTGCTTTGTCGAGCAGTACAAGGGACGTCCCAACTACTAGGATGCCATTTCGACCTGTGAGAAAAGGTGTTATTCTGTAGCAGAACGGTTATCGGTGGCAAATAGTCCTCGACGAGGTAAGTCGGTAAAGGCTTGATCACAAACCAGGTCGAAATAAGCTTTCTCCAGTTCCATATAATTGTGGGACAGATCGGACTCGGAAACAAACCCAACTCGCAGACGACTCAGGCAGAAGATACCATTACCAGGACATCAGACAAACGAAGACTTACTCACGTCTTGCAATTTAAAATTTGAAGCTTCTTTTGAAGAATGACGCCATAATTCAGTGTCTGTATGTGTCCATGCTACTGCATGAGTTAGGAACAGAAAGCAAGTTCCAAAAGAGCATCATGTATTTCTCTAAATGTTCTTAGTCTAACAGCGATTCGATACTTCAAACATAGATCAGTAAGCAAATTGGTGTCAAGCCGAAAACCTCATGAGTCAAGGTTCAATATACATAAGTGAATGCTGAGTAATCGCGTATCTAGCCTGATTTCTGGGTAATCGTGCGACAATTGCTGTAAGAAAAGAATATTACATTTTTAATTTTTTCTCTACTACAATGTTGGATTTATTTGTTTTCTTTTACTTGAGTTTTTACATCGATGTTTATCCTTGTAAAAATTCGTATGTATTTCACATTGGCTTAAAGACAAGCATAGTGCCAACGCAGCAAAAATGATAATATAAATAATGGGTTTAGGTACAGGTAAGTGAATTGAAAGAAGAGGAGGTACAACAGATAACAGAGTTAGTTTAATCGTGCATATTTTGATGTTTCTTGTCTATAATGGGAAATCGGATTTTAACAAACAAACCGTACGGCAATTGCTCTAGAGATTTATATTTAGAGCTATATTTCTCAGCGTCTCTATTCGTCGGCGATATTCATCCCTTGGGCCTCAACCTGAAAGGTGAGCTCCACTAACCGAAGCCAAATCTGAAGCTATCCTCTTCATACTTTACGCCATACCATGGTCTGGCTGCGGCGGCGCTTCTTCCAGCCTTGCCCGGCGCGTGCAGAGAGCACGGAAAGGTGGTCGATTGGCAGGCTTACGCAATACGTGACCAAGCCATCGGAGGCGGTGTAGAGCAATCACTGTTTTTATAGAGCGATTTTCCACACCCAACACACGACGACGAAGCTCACCCGATGTTACCGCCAAACACGAGCGATGCTTCGGAGGCATCGGTGGTGAATACAGAAAGTCGATCTGTATCCCCAACGCGAAGGGACCAGCTCTTGCAGCCATAATGTAGAATGCTGCGAACCACGGCGATGTACACCCATCCCCTAATGGAGAGTTGGATGTCATGGAGGCGCCACAGGTTGGCGAAAGCTGCTCTGGCTTTCGCCATTCGTGATGTGATCTCCTCTTCAACAACACCATCAGCTGCGATCAAGCTCCAGAGGTGGTTAAAGCCCTCAACCACTTCTAGCTGATCACCATAGAAGATGAGTGCAAGCACAGGATTCTTCCAGTCTTGAACAAACACTGCATTTGGACGGCACAAGGCACATACCATACCTGAATATCTCTATCGCTAGGCGGTTTGATGCAGATTGTTTCATTTTGAACAACTATTAACCATGCACTTTCCTGCGCCGGTCCTGTTTGCTATCAGATCGCATTGTCTGTGTGTTTTCACTCAACAAGGTAATGTCGTCAGGGTATTTCAAGTCAAGTACTGTGTTTCCTGCCAAGAGTCACCGTTTACTGGACCAGGCAAAGCGTCCGGTAGAACATCGTCTATTTCAGAGTTAAAGAGAAGTAAGTAGATAACCTTGCCGTTCTCCACTGAAGACCGCAAAAGGATGGCGAAACCTGACTATAGGCCCAGGCCCAATCTGAGGTATGATGATACAACTCTTTGACGATCGAGGCGCTTCCCGGGAACTTCATTTCTAAGCAAACAGTTCCATAGGTTTGCTTCAAGTTCATTTCTCGTTACAAGTAGTGCTTCGCTATGCTCGTTGTCGGTCGGAATTGACCGATGTGCATCAAGAAGGCACAGAGACTCCGCGGAACTCCAGGGTGTTACGACACGACGTGTCAGGCCACAACTAAGCTAACCACTTTCATAATACTCTCGATAAGTTTTGATGGCGGGATCAGCTACATCCGCTTTTGTGAAACTGAGACAGAAAACAACAACAACAACAATCTCCATTTGAATAATCATTAACTTTGTTTCCTCTTTTTTACACAAAATGATGTGGTATAAAATGTGACTTATTAGCCAGTTGATGGGTCATCGAAAAAAGCTTTTTCGCTAAACTGCATTTTTCATTCAATGGTGAGTCATTCATGTAATCCACTATTGATTATCTGTGCTCTCTAAGCACGGCAAGCAAAACTGGACTATGGAAGTTAAAGGGTACTAATTACATGGTTAAAACGTTGTAATATCAATCATACAGCTGTCAATCAAGTAGGATGGATTACACCGTTTTCTTATTGAGAGATCAGTGTGCCAATCAGATGAGAAAAACACAGCACTGTACCACTGGTTTTGTATACGCCGGCAGGTTACATATTTTGAACTAATTGCGACCTATCGTTCATAAATCTAAAGCACGTGCACATCCAAATTATCGCCTAATCATCATACTTGTCAGCTTTTTGGTTCAACATAAATGACCGATGAATATACACTCCTAGTTTACGAAAATGGGCAAAACTCAACGGAGCGCTTGGGAATAAAACAGGCAGATTTTTCCGTGCTATTACAAATCTTATAAATTCTTTTTTAACATTAGTTTTCAACATGCATGGGACTGAACGGTAAACGGATGTAGCAAAAACTTTGGTTCAAGTATGAAATGATGTCTGTCTTAGTTAGAGCAAATGTATCCGGAACTGTAAGGTGGCGAAAAACTGTGCAGTTGGTTCACCGTATGAGAACCATCGTCGGACGAAAGAAACCGATCTGATCATGTGTCAGTGGTCAACAGAGAGTAATACACTGACTTGTTGCTACTAATGGGCTTCAGGTTCGCACTTAACGTGCCAGTCATCGATGGTGTAGTGGTGAGAATTTAGGCTGATAACGCGAAGGTTCGTGATTCGAGTCCGGACCAGGAAACAGAAAGTACATACCACCGATGAGTCCCACCTAGCACGGAACACTTGGCCAGTACTGTCGGTGCGGTCATTACTCAAAAGTTCATCGCAAATGAAATGTACTGAAATTTTGAGGAATTTGTGAATTCCCAGAGAACGCTATTCACACGAAAGTAACACAGGATGTGATGTCTGCAAGTCTAAATGGGATTAGCAAATACTTACTTTATGCTAAACTGACATTACATTTATGTCTATCTTTTGCATTCAAACTTCGTTTTTTCTTTAATATTATTCCATAAAAAATTACAGAGTAGACGCTTAGGTTCGAATTACCAGTTCCATTTTGATTTACACCTTACTTTTTCGTTGGTAACGTGACACTTAAAATTTACCGAGGGTGGCCAAAAGTTTTATTTGTCTTACGTGTACGATTAAGATATGTGGTATACTCTCCGCTGGTTGATCCTACTCGCCGTATAAATCCGTCTTGTCGGTATTTGAGTGAGGAATTGCATGACCGATCGCTCTTTTCCCCTTGAACGAGTGTAACAGGCGGTCGCCATTGGTAGCCGAAGTTGCATTGGTACAAAACAAGGCTTGTTGGTGATTAGGATTATTTGTCTTATCTAGGCTGTCTTCTAATGATTTTTGAACATTCTGCATGATAGACAGATGTTTCAATTTCCCAACACGTTGTCCACCATCCTGTGATTGGTAGACATCAATTTGATCTCAATAGAGTAAAAGTAAAACAATTTGAAGACTTTTGTGTTGTTCTCCGAATCAGTCCGTTCGCATGACTGTTGGTTGTAAAATTCGGAAATTGCCTGTGTGTGATCTTACATCCATGCATCTTTTTATTTCATGTAAGCCGGTCGTATTGGTTTGCGTGCCTTTGCTCTATATTTGCGATCGAAAATGCCAGGACGGATAGAAAGTAATACGTTTACGTCAGAATGTCCCTTCTCCTTTGCCAGTTTTTCATTCCTGATGGGATAACCATAGTTGAGCATAGATTTAAAGTTTTTCATAAATGATTTATTCTGTCTTGTTCAACTTAGTTTGCAAGTCTGTGAGAAGCGCATACTGCATGCTATCTATTCCGTACACGCTTATGCTGTTTCTGAATATTCCTTTTTTGTTTGTTCATTTGTGTGATAGAACACAACACTGTGTGCTACTGAATTACTGAGCCAAATGCCTTCCGTCTCCTCGGCGCTCAATCTGGAGCAAACAAATGATCGCATCTCACGTGAGTATCCCGAACTAATACTAAGGTGTCCTCATGTTTACCGGACACGTTATTCCCGTCACATCTGTGCCATTTTTGCAGCACATTGTTTAAGTGGGACGGCATATTTTCCCATCCTCCCGCTTTTTATGATACTGGTGGGGTGAAGTGTCGGTTTATTATTATTTTTTTCTCATATTCAACGATGTATGCCATGCGAAACATCAATCCGGGAGAAAGTTGGTCGGATATTTTTCAAAACAGGAAGCAGTGTCTTTATCTATTGTCTTTAGTTGTACTGATCATCAGACGCCGCAATTTTACCATTCAAACCTATCCTCCCTAGGGCACGTTCCCCCTGACATCAGCTAGCGAAATGGCTGGTGAAAACATTGAACCCGATTACCGACGAACTGTGTTCACAGTCTGACGAGCAGCTTCCAATCGGTAGAACTTAAAAATTCGAGTAATGTGAAACACAAACACAGCACGGGTGGGGCGTCGCAGTTTCCCAACATGCCTCTAAAAGAAATTGTGAATTCGCACAACAGAGAACGTAAAACTTGCAGTCCCCTTATCGGAGAAGATATGCTTCTTTTTTCAGGGGTGATGTTTCCGCTACGTGAACGGTGTAACCATGGCTCCCATTCTGGCGGACATATTTATGTCAAGCCTGTAGTGGCAGATCAGCGATAAGCTCACCGAACATCTTTTCAAACGGCACCTGGGTACTGTGATACTCAAACGCAGAAGCGTTGGGCTTATTCACAAACCTCAGTAGCGCCCACCCGACTATAAAGTTGGCCATGAGACATAAAGAAAATGATACTTTTCCGTCCTAGATGCAAAAATGCAACGGACGACCGACGTAAGCCTTTGTCGATTTTTTTATCGAAAACACTTGGACGGGTAATTAGCTGCATTTCCCCAGTTTCGTCCCCATCCGTTACAAACGAGAGCTCGTGAGTACACCACATGACCGTGCGAGANCCTGATAACATTGCAAATGAAATGTCCAAACTGAGTAGCACTCTCCATGACAATGGTTACCCGAGCTGGTTCGTGAAAAAGTATAGCATTGCACATCCGAAGGTAGAGCGACCGATGTCCGTACCGATGTGTAAGGTTGTCCGACGACTATCGTTCAAGGGTGAAGCTGTGAGTAATTTGTTAGAACACCTGAGCAAGTCCATCAAGCGAACATTCAACATAGTCGAACCAGTTTTCGTCTTCACAGGCGACAGAATACCGGCTACTACAGTCAAGCAACCACTTTCGTAGTATTTCAAATCCTACCAGTTGTACCAAGTCATTTGTGGGTGTTCGGCCACCTACGTAGGCTGTACTGGGCGGTAGCTTAGACAAAGAGTAGCCGAACTCGTCCCTGTGTGGGTTAAAATAAACTGGTGAACGAATTACACCCGGATGATCGAGGTCAAAGGTCAACGAAACATCGTACACCGGCGTCCTCGATCTCTCGTCACCTGCTAGAGACTGGACATCAAGCGAACGTGACCACGATGTTCAAACCTGTTTTGTTCACGCAAAACTCTGGGCTGGTCCAATCTACAGAGGTAATTGCTATAAAACAATAGAAATCTGAACGGTGCAAGTAGGAGGAGTTATTCGTAACTCTCGAAAGATGGACAAAGTTAACACCAAAACAGTTCATCCACATCTGTGCTTGAAAGGATACAACGAAATATTTCTTTATAGTAATTTGCGATGATCGCCTTTGTTCCGCTCTCAGACATCCCTCACGTCAGACTTGAAAGTCTATTTCACAAATCGGACTAGCCCATTCCATGCTCTAATGGTTTCTGTAGCTAATCTGTTCGGGTTTTGACCATTCTAACGTTTGAAAATACAATCTGATACATATACTCCTCACGGTCACCTAACTTCCAGCTGATTTTTTTCATTACATACAGTAAGATTTGCAGAAGAAAGAGATAACCTCATGCTCATAATGATCCTTTGTTAGAAACAGTGGCTTCGATTTTCGAACAATGAAGTTCCCAAATAGGATGATTGGGATATTTCTTTCTTTTTTCTTTCTTTTCATTTTAATTCCTTTCATTGAATACACAATGATACAATTTTCAAGAAGAGGGTATCGACCAATCAAAGGGCTGCCACACAACACACAAATGGGAAAAGTCAAGTGGGGGTGGTGGGATTCGAACACATTCCCGGGGTGATAATTTGGTAACGTTACCACCGGGCCACCACCGCCCATTGAACTGAATGACAACGGAGATGCCTTCCACAAAAGGCTGTGTGGGGAGGGGCCGGTTCGACATGAACTGCTTGACCTCCCCAACTAATTACATAGGTGAACTGCCAGAATGTAGATGGAGCGTTGGCAAAAACCTAACTCGAGCCTATGTGCCCCCCCTCACGTGTGGTAACCTGCCGAGAGTAACACTACGTAAACAGATTAGTTAAACCATGTTTAGCCGTTTGGATGGTTCATAAAACAAGGACAGTCTTTTCGTACACTTGCGCACGGTGAGTCAACGCCCGTCGTTTCGTGTAACATCAGATTATCCACATTCTGGTGTAAGATTCGCATAATTCTTGCAGCGCTTGCCATAATGAATTCACATATCCTGTTTACGGCCACTTAGTATTGGTTTATCATTCCAAGTTCCCGGGGTGTCGGTTGACAGGGTTCATTGTCGAACAAAAAGGTACAATCTTTACCGTTACTCTTCACTCTCAGGTATTTTACTGAATCACTTTTCGCTGATGTGTTAGAACGGCTTGCTTTTAGTTTGAAATGTTGATAGCAAGTGGTTTAACCCCGTTGAATGGGTATCATGCACACGGTGACCGTGCCGCCTTGTTGGATGAATGACCACAGACAGGATGTACATGACATCGTGTCCACACGGCCAAAGTTTGTTGTTCAGTTGTATTTGTTTACACTTTTGTGTCCTCAAGCATCGCACCGGGTCAGTGTGTTTGATTGAACACACGTGACACGATGTGAAATTTGTTGCCGCACACATAGTTGCCAAACTTCCGTAGTTGCTTTTTTGCGAATAGTAATACTCTCGCTGAGCGATTCACTTCGATGGACTATAGAGTTTTGTCAGCTCGTCGATAATAACCATCCCCCGGTAAATAATCAGTACACTGGTTGGCCACCACTAAACTCATTGTTGTGATTTGGGGACGGCAGTAATCACCAGACGAGCACAGACCGTGAACGAACGAGCCGATAGACCGATAGCCCCTATCTGAGTGATGAACCGAACAACCGTGTACCAGCGATGCCCAAAATAGCTCAGTCAAATCGGAACACTCAGCGGATGTACAATTCCCGGACTCAACCGAGTAGGAAAGAACAAAAGAATCTAGACTCTCAGACGAGATTGTATATTTCTCTCAACCCAAAGGCGATTGCTGAAACGAGCTCGATTGTTTATGCATATTTCCATCGTCAGTCATCAGTGATCTTGTTTATTTAGTTCAAAATTTGGGGAGGTAAACCTGTTATGGTGGGTGGCGCGAAATTTTTTTAATATAATTAAATAGAACGGGAAAAGGGAAAATCACTTCCCTATCACTTCTCTCCTTTCATTTTTGCCGTTAAAAGTGATCGCATGTGTGCCGTTTATCAAGTAAAGTTGTTCATTCATCCAAACTAAAATGTTCTGCTTACATCTAATTTGTTACTCTCAAGATTGACCAAATTTATATTGTTTGCGGCTTTTCCAGAACGTCTGAACTGCTTTGCTCTGGGCCAACTTTTTCGTCCCTACAAAGCCCATGGGATCAACAAGGATGATTTAGTCCAGGTACTGGACAATCTACGGATTTAGAAAGTCTGATTATCAACCATCGATTTGTGAGTCTCCCGTGAACGCGTTGGAAACAGTACGTGTTTACCCATCCCGTTTTTCTGCTCACTGATAGGTTTGTGGCTGAAAGTTGCTAAGCTCGATACGGGAAACAATAACAAGAATTAATCTAATGTGTTTGTTACTCATGTATATGCGTAGTTTATATGGACTCTTGTACCTTGTCAGGCTTCGCTTTGCTTTGCTTACGTGATTATGAATGGTGAGTAGCTTTCTGGATATCTTTGGATGTACTCCGGTTATTCAAATCCATGCACACAACAATTTGGCATTTCCCTCTTAGTTTTCGTCGACCGTTCGTGATGAAACATGCATCGACTGATCGATCTCTTTCTAAGTTACAACAATCACGTCCGGGTTCGATCTCTCAAAACTTGAGGTTTGTGCACAGTTAAAAATTCCCAACACAGATGGAATAGTTGTGCTATGGTTTCAAGCCTTTGTTCAGATCTGTGTAACACGTTGACATCACGATGTCTTGATTCCCAAACCGTTTATTTATTGAATTGTATTCAGACGAATATTTTTAAATTGCAACTGAATGTTACTGAATGAATCGAGCAATCATGATCTCTTTCAAACACATACATTCCTTAACTGACCTGAAGTACGGTTTAGGGCTACTCGACCGGTAGCTGGTACACGTTCCCGAAGGTTTTTATGTTTCTCCACTGTCTTTTCATCTTTTTGGTTAATTTATACAATCACAAGCCTCCCAAGGGATCATTGTACCCAACTATGAACCTGGAAGATAACGTTCTGTTGAATTTCCCTTTACTGAGTTGGCGACGTGCTGTAAACAACATCTCGTCGAATAATTCAAGACGGTGAACGTTTATCAGAGAAACGGGAACTGCTAGAAATCGGCAACCTGAGCCCCAAGATTTGATGTGACAAGCCACATAAGACCCCGCCACACCAGGCGCTGTATTAAGCCACCTATCACCAAAGTTGGGCGACAGTGGAAGCACCTTGGGGCTTACAGTTGGTGTGTTGGTATTCTGTAACAAATCTGTTCCTTTTCAACAGTGACGAGAAGCTCTCGGATTATCTATCAGGTTTGGAAAATATTTGTGGTATTCATCAACCTAAGTGAGCACGGTTACTTGCCTCTTTTATTGCTTTTTTATTTTCCGTGGTTGTTTTCCTTCCACGTCGTTCTATGCTATACCCCAATACGACCATTTCTTGTTATCATTATTGTTGCGTTGGTACTATGCGTATTCACAAGCCATAGATATGTACAAATAACTACGGATATATAATAACTACGTTTGACAATGAACCCTAGTTTGGATCAAACGATACAAGAAACATTTTACAACTCAGTGTACGCCTCTATTCTCTCTCTCTCTCTTTATATATATAC
>UZAN01049954.1:0-20919 GCA_900618425.1 Echinostoma caproni
TAATTCTTTCGTTTTGTGTCGAATCCACTAATTCGCTTCCTCGTTTTGACCTGCGTGTTTTTGTGTGCGCACTTTCCTTTTTATATAAGGATATCAATATATATGCTTTCGGATACTTATGCCCTCCGCATTTCGTGTCGTAACACGCTATTCCCCTCTTCCCTTCTCAGCTGGGTACTACCGCAGACTGCCGAGTTTCACCCTCTCTATTGCAGATTCGGTTGGCTTGGGCCTGCCGAAGGCTTGTAGTCAACACCCACAATGGACAATTTGGCTCCGGCAATGGTTGTTGGGCGCAGTTGTATCCACCGTTTAGACTAAATGCGTCCGCATTCCGGACCAGGTTGAGGATCACACCCCCTGCCTCATCAACAAGGTGTTTTAAGGTTGGGTGTCCAGCGTGTAGTCAGTCCCACATCAAAGCGACCAACGCCTAAATAATATAAATGAAAACCAATCAGTCCGTTAACGGTGAACGCCCGAAGCCCATTGTTTAGTGATCACAGAAGTCCTCCCAACTGTATCGACATATGAAACAGTTTATTCACAAGTCATCTGTCGTCTCTTCCTGAATTCTGTATTCTCCTTAAGCTCCACTGCAGCTCTGCCTCTAAAAATATGTACCTTTCTTCGTTGCTATTCTGTTTCTGTTCTTTGAACTCGCTTCCGCGTACTTTCTCCCTAGCGGATATTCCAACTCCCAATTTTCCGTCTTGCCATTACTTTTCATAAGACATAATTTCGCCATAACAGATCACCCAAAAACTCCATTTTTATGACCTTATCCACTTTGTGTTTCGTTTTCAACGCAAGGGCCATTTACAATATTCTACGTACTTGTTTGAAAATCACTTTCCTACACTCTTTGTACTATTACTTTTTGCTTTCCACTGTTCACGTTTCATATTGTTGTACATTTTGATCATGCGCACTAGCATGCTTCGCGGGCTTCGCGAAATATACCGTTATTATTATTATTATTATTAACAGGTAATCAAAAATGCAAAAAGGTAATATGGAAAACGTAAGGTGGGTACGACACGTAAAAGCGTTACACAAAAACCAATTTGACCAAAACAAATGTCTCTACAGGGAGTTTTGATCCGCGCTGTTAAGTGCTCTTTGACAGAGCACTGTAAATAACTACGATTGGAAAACTCGGAGGATAAAGTGTAAAACACCGCAAAGTGACAATTTATGACAATTGCACTTTACCTTTACGATTGACACAATAAGCGAATCAGAGCACGACAAAAATTTCAACCGCGCGCCAACGTACCGTCAAGTCGCAGTGGTGGGTGAGCACCCCGTGAACACACTCCCCGAAGGAATTTGAAAGCTCGGTTGATCGTAACGATTATCAGTCTTGTGCAACCTGATCTGACCTTGTCTTGTTTTAACCACTCATTATCATATTGCTTGTTGTTGAGTTCAATTGGTCCCAATACGAATTTGGGACTTTCGTGATATTTAATTGGTGGGTTACAGTTTTCGCGGTTTTCAGTGGACTGGTGTTATTTAGTTCACAAATATCAGCGGAATTTATGAATCATTGTATTATCTAGGATAAGAACATTTTTTAAAAGAAACTAAAGTTTTTATAAAAACTTTAAGGTTTTATTGTTTTATTTTTTATGATTTCTTGGTAACGTTAAGACATATCCGGAGTATATTGCAAAAGAAATAGTTCATCTCTGTTTTATGCTATCGATCCGTGTTAGTTGCAAGTTGACATTTTTGCGGTAATCGGGTAGTAAAACTATAGAAGAGACTGCAAGAAGAGGTAATATATGTATTACCGAAGGTAGTCAGAAATACCGTCGTTTTAAACCTTTCAAATAGCCCTAGATCGAAGGTGTGACTGCGTTGTTTGTGGGTTGAGCAGCGAATCAGCTCTAGAGCCGATAGGAAGCTTTCATAAGGGCACCCTTTGAACGGTCTCTAGAAGAGGAGGTTAGATGAGTTGTCCTTTCCCTTCGTTTTTAATAGTAGAATTGATGGATTATTCGGTACAGTGAGGAGTGTCCATTTGTTCTCCTGTGCAAACTGAACTGAACAGAACAGAAGCCCCTGTTTCATAATAATAACGTGAACGATCTCAAATGCAGTCCAACTTTCCGAAATATGACTCAACGGATATTGATATAATCATTACGTAAAAACATAGAGAAATGTGACCATTTTTGATTTGGGTTTTCTCTATTCATGCATTTCTATCTGCAGGAGAAAAAATGGAATTAAGTCCTTGTAGAATATCTTCTACAGATATTATAATGTCTGTTATCATATAACTAACAGTAAAGTATACACTCCACTGTTCAAATTCAAATTCAAATCGCAGGAACTAGAGAGGTTTTTGCCTGTTGGGTGTCCTGGTAATAGCGGGTTCCGTCCGTGGACCGAATCACCTAAGAGGTGCATAACATATGTTGTAATAACATTTATGGCCCAACCGTTATCACTGATGTTCATTTAAAAAGAAATATAAATAGACATAATTGTATACATACGCATATAATTATATACATAAATCAGTGAGTAATGGAACTGTATAAATAAATGAGCGAATATGAAATAGTGTAAGGATACCATGGCCATTGGACTTCAACGTTTTTAAATGACCAAATCTTTTCTGTTTCATACGTAGACTGCCTAGTCCTCTGAATCCATTTCTGCATTTTTGTGCAGATGATATTCAGGTCAGTGATTTTGAGACCTCGTTTCCTTTTGGATTCTAATTTTTCTGGACTAAAGTCAATAGATTTACCGTTTATGGGGCATCCAATGATTATGGTATCCAGGCCTTCTTTCCCGTGAGTACTCTTCCAGTTCATCAGAAAGCAAAGGTTATCTGCGAACAGTAGTCAAAACATGCACAAACATTACTTGATAGTCTATAAAATAAATAAATGAACATTTGCACGTTCTTTCGGTTTGGGTTCCTGTGATATTCACCGGTGTTGAGCAAAGGAGCACTTTTGGGTGGAAAGCAGCGCACACCATTAGGTTTCCGCTGATTTCCTATAAGGGACCTTTATCCGGTAATTGGAACCTTGACATGTCTTCTAATGGAGGAGGCGGTGGGAGTTGTTCAGATACACAATAAATGTTTCAAATGCATTCTCCTTACAACTTGAATCTGACATCACCCTTGTTTCCCTTATACGTTGATCATTATTTCAACACAAACTTATAATCTGCGCTTCCATGTCTATCTGTGGGAATTGTCTGGTCAGTGGACAACAGTTCAGTGTTATATAACAAAAATTTGACCAAATCACTGGCCGTTTTGAAGGTATCTGAAAATGCCAAATTAGACTTCAGCTGCTTACCCACGACTTTGTGCATCTTCACCTTGTGAATGGTACTGCTCTCTGGTGGTAGTAGACCTCGCAATACGATGCGCTCAATGTTGAACACACCATGCGAGGTCTACTCAGCCTGGTCTGTGCCCACCAACCACGAACAGTAGACTACTCTCAAGTACGTAATTGGAATTGAAATTGAAACTTACAAAACATTGTCGTACATATCAGACGATAAAATATGGCTTTACATCACCGGGCCAAGATACAGCATAACTTTTCGACACTACCTGGCCTTCCAAAAATCGAAATCAACGAAAATTCAGCAAAGTCGTGGAGAATTACAAGACACGGCATCTATAGCCAGCTGCAAACGATCCCATAAAACCTTCTATATGGAGGCGCTGATTAGTGGTCTACGTTTCACATATGTCTTTAGCCATCATCAATCCCAGACAAACTGCATGCATTTAGTCTGTCGAAAACACGTCAATCATATCCAAGGGAAGTCTTCTAAAAAGGAGAAATTACAGTGCAATGATCCTCGTGAATACGCTCACGGAAATGAGAACCTCTGCGTTCTTTAGCAGCACTCGTTCAGAAAGGCAAGCGTCCTTCGATGGAGACAGCATTATGGGTAAAATTTGGACAGCATTAGTATCCACTATTCTTTTTTAATTTCATCAAAAGGCCTATGGCCAGAGTGTCAGCAATTACACTGCGTAACTCAACACGTTGAGTGTTTCCAGTTTCCAGATTGAAAAGTTCATCGCAAAGAACTCTAAGATCCTTAATCCAATTAGGCAAATACGCGTGCACCTCAATGGGTTTGGACATCCCACTATATAGTCCGATGATGAAGGTTCCCGAAAGCGGGTTAAGCAATCTACAAAGTTTTGGCAAAACCTGTTGCGTTGACCTTATGGACACAGACAGCCCATCGATGTGAATTCGGAACTACAGCGTATTCTCACAGTTACGTACTAGACTAGTAGTCACACGTCGAACGTAACCAGATACTCCTAAATGAAAATATTTTTCGTCACCAACGTTGGTTTCTGGTGTGCATCTTGGTGTGAACAGCAATGTCCGAGGATCTGATATTAGCTCTGGTAATATAGAGCGAAATTTATGCAGAATGATTTTTACAGCTCTCAACAGTAAGCGAGCCTCCAAACCCACTTGTATAGCGACAAACAATGAAATTGGTTTCTTTAAACTCTCCGTAGACAGTTATTCAAGTTAAGAGGGAATACTGACCTAGCTGGTCTTATATTTTGGCTGGCACTGAACGTGATTGACCGAGGTTACCAAGGGCACACAATTCTTCTATTTATAGGTATTACAAACTGCGCCTTTCGCAAGTTTTCTATACATTGACCAAGTTCATTATTAGCTGTAATTTGAACTTCGTTCAATGGTGAAATGTCAATTACATCGAAATCCGGCAGGTTGCAGCTAAAATGATGCCAATTTTGCATATACGTGTATGTGTGCACACATAATAAATCAGAAATTACATGCTAGCCACAAACTGCGGCGAACAACTAGCAACAGTAGATTCACATTCCATCACGTTCCATCTGCAATACGAGGGACTAAGAGATTAATTGGAAGTTAAAGCTGTAAACAAATGTAACTCGTTTATGGTTGTTTGATATTAAAGGAGCTTCACCTTTACATGACGGATGCTTCACTTGAGGCTGAAAGACCCATGATGCACTGTGTAGCCTCCTTCGTATGCCTTCAATTCGTCGTACGCGAAAAGCCCATAGTACACTTAATATTCCTTTTTATTAATAAATGAAAACTGCAAGAGTAATTTCACATAAAAATAATTAGTTGTGACATTAAAATAAGTTATTCATGTTAAGGTTCAGAGTAAACAGGGAAAAAGTAACCACGGAAAATAACTTATGCGAGTGTAAGAGTAAACAAATATGACTGGATCGAAGGTAGCCATTAACCGGGATCACTTCAATTTAATCAAGTGAAAACAAAAATGAAATTCATGAATAATAATTCCATCAAAACTCATTCAAACATCCGGAAGTATTTAAAATACAATATTCTGGCTGCAAATTCTGCATTTAACTTTGGAACTTATGTAAATTAGTACATAAAATGTAGAATTCTTACATAACATTAATTTGGTTTCTCTACAATAAGGAACTTACACAAGTTAGTGACATCAGTAAACTGTCATTCATACAACAGAATAGCTCATTTAAAACGAGTTTGTGGAATTCCGACAAGCAAACGAGATAGTTGTTGGAGTGGTCCACTAATAAATGCACATTCTTTATTCACCATAGCGAACAGTAGCAATTCACTCCAACAGATATTTTTCATTTTTGACCATTGACATAAACCTCTTTTGTGAACTAATCCCAACTGAGTAGTATTTACAACTAGGGTTGTGAGATGCCCCACAAAACTAGTATTTCCGGTTAGCAATAACGCAAAAATCATGCGGTATCTTTGGCGTTGTGCCTCGTAAAGTCTCGTGAAATAAACGCTAGTTTGCAACTGGCAATTGGCGCGTTTCTTCCACCACCCACAAAACAGCTTTGTAATATCTAACAATACCTCAATTATTTTTCTAAGGGTGTAGAACAACGAGAGGCGCGTTGCGTTTTAATCACTATATATCACTCTTATTTGTTGGCGATATGAAATGAACAATTTACTGCATATTTAATTGCTCAAGCTACTTTTGAACCTCTCCGTTCGATCGAATCGATAAAATGTTCAACTACACAAGGTCTATCTTACATGCGATAAATAAACATGAATAAAACAAAATTAAACCAAAATTCATTATAGAAACACACGATTCATGTAAAAAATAAAAAAGTTATCAGTTTATAGATGTTTATCCAGATGTTTCTTCAATATTCTGGTTCCATCCTGATATTTTCATTCAGTGATTTGGTGACAGTATATAACATTCACAAAATGAAAGTGCAAAAGACTATAGTCTTTTATCATATATATATATATATATTTAACACCGTATTGTAGACAAGCATAGTGCCAACGCCACAAAAATTAATAACAATAACAATCACAGAGGGCAGATGGATTGGAATACATAAAAAGATGGAGAGAAGGAGAAACAGTTAAAATCCAAAAATCAAATTATTATGAGTCATGATTGTGAAAAAGTATAAGAGAGAGCTATTTCGAACTCTATATATGGTTGGT
This sequence comes from Echinostoma caproni, assembly GCA_900618425.1. Taxonomy (NCBI): domain Eukaryota; kingdom Metazoa; phylum Platyhelminthes; class Trematoda; order Plagiorchiida; family Echinostomatidae; genus Echinostoma; species Echinostoma caproni. The sequence continues at coordinate 6,513 of UZAN01049954.1, forward strand.
ATAATGCAATCATAGTTAACAACCCCTTGGTTATGTGTAAGAACCGTTTCAAGGACCTTACGGAAATTTCAGCTGAACGAAAATATCATTTGTATCTAGAACAGAAAAGCAATTTATGGTTACGATATTTATGTATGCAAAACATATCATTCTTTTCACTTACTCACTATCGTGTCTGTTATTTCTGATGACGACTGTGCACGATTTTCAGTGGTTGCCTATCTTGCTCACTGCAATAACCAAGAAACTGAGATGTTGGTTTTGGTTTTGGTACGTAGTGCCCACTGAAGACAGCGAGTGTGGAACTAGGAGGGGAATGTGTAATAATTACTAAAATATAATTTCAACATTATATTTTAACCTTTTATCTACGAGTTCTCTATGAATCAAAGGACACACTATAGTTTTATTTGATTCCTATTTTCTGTTTTTGCCTCATCGCTAAATTGAGACTTGAGTCCCACACACCGGGTCTCACCGGTGACTCGCACTGTCCTGACGCATCTGTATATCTTTCCCACTTTCTTTCTCACTTTAAACAAATCCAGTAATCTTCATAATTTTATTGAGAGGGGTTGCATTCTGTATGGTCCTCTAAACCACTGGCACCAATGCAACTCTCTGCCCAGAAGCTTATCAAGACGCCATTTCAATCGCGTCTCGTTGTATTGCATTACATTTTAATAACTTCTGTGGGCATAAATCCTACTTTTCAGCTAAAATATACAAGTTGAAGCGAGGTAGATTACAACAATAGTAATGAAAAAGTGATTTAAATCCTAAAACTATTAAAAGCGTCTGTGAAAACCTGTTCTTTGATAAATAGAATACGTGCTAATGAGGGTACTGTAGAGTTACGATATGTGTTTATTCGAGAGGGAACACAACGATATTGGGATATAACTGACTGATGGGAAAAACAGGAAGTTAAATCTGCGACGGATCTATGGAGTTCATAACCTGATATGCCCTGACTGGGTTCAAATCAAAAATGAAGTTTCTTCAAAAATATGTATGGCAGGTCGGGTCTGATTAGGTTACTGGAGTTTGGTCTGATAACAATTTTATTTGAAAATTTTGCTTCTTAAGAGTCTTGCTCCCCCACTGGTGCTGTAAAATCAGAGAATCCTTCAAATTATTTATTATTACGAGTTGTTATTTTAGCTTCTGAGTAGTTACATATTTGTCTTAGTAAAAATTCCTCAATCCTCAAAATGTACGGCCAAAGTAAATTGTTTGTGGGAAATCACATATGATTTCGTCTCAGCTGAAAGGTGAAAGAAATACCCTTCTATTGGATAGAGGCAAGTTACCGGAATACAGTCTATTTTTCACCTACACATGGCTTCAAAAATACCAGGAGAGTGACAAAAAATGGAATAAAAAAGAAACGTTTAAAAAAGATAGGAAGAATAATTTTTAGGCGAGTCACCACTTCAATGGAGTAGCAGTTCTGTGGAATCTGTCGCACAAACGCTGAATCACTCATGTTATTCCCAGGCAGCACGAGGAAACACGCGGCCGTCCTCTGAGTATCCCCTAGGGGACACTCACTTAAAATATCGCGAGTCGTTCCCACACGGCCTTATGGATACAACTACCAGCACTTGTATCCTTAAAGTACCGAAATTCATTCATAATAACCAATTCAATCCATTTATTCCATCTGATAACCAGATTAGAGCACAAAAATTGACCTTGGAATTTTGATGTCTTTTCTAGCGAAATAAGTAATTAAGGTTGTCTAATAATGCTAAACGTATTCTTTTTATGACGCATTTGCACTTCTTGCCTGTAAATATATTGTCACAGCTCTTTGGCAAAGCCTATTTAACGATTTCTTGCAGTCGAATTTGTTTTAGTGCACGTGAATTTTAAGTTTCGATGTACGGTATTGAAGCGACTTAATTGGATGCTGACTCTTTGTTGTGGAACTGATAAAATGTCATCTACGTAACGTGTGCATATGTGTTCCATATGTGATCGAATCGGATTGCTTTCCAGATGAGGCATAAAACCTCGGTAATCAAGTGCCCAAGCAGGTACCCCATTGCTATACCGTCTTTTTGCCGATCGATTCCATCGTTAAACGTGATTTTCACATTTTGAATGCAAAATAATCACAGTTGTTCTAGGTCATTTGTCGTTAGAATTACGTCAATCCAGTTACTTTCGATATATCTATATAAATAATCAATTGTCTCTCCGATTGGAATATTCGTGAAGAGAGATGTGACTACTCTGGATATGAGGCGTGTTTGGGAGGTGGGTTCGGGGAGCTGAAGCACCGGCGAAAACTGTTCTGGGGCACACAGACGGGGTCATGCAGACAAATTGCTACCGCTTCCGCTGAGGCAAGCATACAACAACGATCGGATGACCTGACACTTATGTGATCATCGAGAATCGCTTATCTGGTCCGAAAATCAAATTAGCCTCAAATAATCTAAAATGTTGATTTTTCTTTTTTGTTTTTTAAATTGGTTGGCTTTTATAGTTAATTACTGATACATTGTGCTACAAAGTGCAGATCCAGGTAAGTTACAAGCTTTTCCGGAAAGTTTGAGTGCTAGTGTGTCCCCTTAGGCTCCCTGGATGGGGACCTCGGGACGGTTGTACCCGATGGTTAGAGACACTGAGTGATATGGCTGGGTGTCGTAAACAGTGGCGTTCGGGCATCTTCTCAATTTCTCTGTATCATTAATCCACTGAACTTTTCAATCTTCTCTTTGATCCTACTTTCAACCTTTCCTGTCTTTCTCCTAATGTTCATCCCAATGGGCAGCCAGAAGACAGCAACCAAAACCGGTGCACGATAGTGCATGGTTAATGGTTGTGCAAACTGAAACTAAAACCGTGGTATTTATTGTACTCTATTTGCATGACACTACGAAAAACTAAAAATGAGCTTCTTCGCCACTCTTTGTTTGAAATTTGCTTTGTGCGACTGTTTAGAAAATTAAAGAAACTGCTAAAGTAATAAGAATTACGCACATATGATTCAATGACAAACTCAACGGAATATGACTATGATTGCTTGGCACACATAAAGAGTACGTTGATTGTCATGGATTAATCACTTCAATCCATGGAATATCGACAATCAGTAGTCACTCAGCTTTCCCTGATAACTGCAACAGCTCTTTCAAAAATCCTTTCCGCTTGTTTGTGCAATGTTTACTCGAGCTGACAGCCAGAAGCTTAGCTTTGTTGATTCTAAGAAGTGAACTATTAGCTGACAATATTTAATATGTGGGGATTAACACTTGACAATCCTAATTGTCCCTCAACTTAAACGTTCGATTTGTTAGAATTATTTGTCTGAGATTGTTTAATTTGAGAAAAACTCTTCGCAAGAAGCCTTTAAAGTGCCCTTGTGAACTTTTTATACTTTCAAAAGCAACACACCTCTGCTTGATGAATGGCACAGTATTGTTAAGTCTCTCTACAGAAACTGATACAACACACTATTTACTTTTGTTGTTGCCATTATCCACCGTTTGTAAGCGCTGGAATCAGCCAATAAAAGGCTTTTGTCGTATTAATTTGACTGAATTGTTTATGACAAGCTGACTTATCTGGTCTTTGCTAAATGTCCAAAACAGCTGCTTCTTTCTTCTTAAGATATGTGATAACTAGAACTATTNTATTCGCTCTCTCTAACAGTTGACTCGAGGGAGATCACATCTATAGAGGGTTCTCTAGCCACAAATATCATTGATATCTAATTTTTTCGCGGGTAAATCGTAACAGATATTAGAAACGGCAGTTAAGCGCTAACCACTGGTTTTCCGCCCTTCGGACCTAGAAATCACATACGTTCAAGTAAATTATGTGTTCCTGTACGGTTAGGTTAGTAGTCGAGGGTTTATATTGTACACTAGTAGTTGCACCAGGATTAGTTTTCGATTTACAGTATCTAAGATCTTTTACAATGATCAGGTATTGTATATTTTCTAAGTTTTTCACTTTGCATTGTCTGCTGGCCGTTAAATCTATGACACATCACTACAATTGTGCGGTCATGCTTCGGAAAATTGTGTTTCATCACCGATAGTCGCACATTTAGGGGTAATATGGCCTATCATCTTGTCGCAAAACAGTAGATTCATCACACTATCAGCAGTTCTGATATCAAATCGTTTGAATACATCCTTTTTGGGTACCCTTGTGGTGAATGCGGATGAAAGTTGTTACACTGCAGTGTTTTGAGAGTAAAGTCACCTTCAGAGAGACCTACTAAACAAATTAACCGGAACAACCGCCGATGGAATCAAGATCGTGGAATAAATTTAATTCAGTACCGCGTCCTCGGTCTGGTTTAGTGATTCCGTTAGATTGCCTATTTCGAAATTCAGGTAATTATTTATTTATTAGCTTCATCTTGAGTAAGGTAATTATAGTATACACCTGATTTTTATTTCACAGGTTGACCCCTTTCAAGCTATCCATTAATCTCCTAAATTTCTGTCGCTAACTATTAATAAATGACGTACATTTTTGGTCCAGCTTAGCCATCCCGGCTCTATCAACAATCACCGAATATTGGAGTAATTTACAATAGATAATTTGCCCCCTACCGTTTCTTCATACTTTGAACATCTTGAACCCTAGATCTTCAGCAAGAAAATTGTTTAGTCCATTGTATGTTTTTTAGAGGAAATGTACCCTCTGGATAGACCTGACTTGCATGTGGCCTATCTTAGCGTCCCCATTGGTGGCTATCTGCCACACCTTCCCTAACTAGCTCCTCTGTTGTATTACATCAGTGTTTTTACTCTGTTTTTTCCCCGGTGTAACCAGTAGAAAGATGAGACCTATCTTAATGCCTGATCATTCGAGTTAAACCGGTTCTTATAACCCCAAAATATTTATTTGAGTGAGTTTACTGTGGTCTGACTATTTCCCTCCTGGAAAATTATGCCAACGCCTATTACTCAAACGGGCTTCAACAAGAACGAACGAATCCGAAGGCACCTGACGTTATTCGGTCGGGTAAGAANGGGTAAGAAAGCGAGTATTGACAGGATAGATCGATCAGTCAATCACCATGCTCATGAGTAAGCTTTATCATGAACCGTTAAACAGGCGTGTTTGGTTTAGATCTTGAATGACTTGGAGTGCACAACTCTGTTTGCAAATCCGTGTTTACTTTGAATTTAACCACTTATTTTGCTCTTGATAAAATATTTTGATAGCAGAAAGATATATTTATAAAAGACTGTACAATTGGTGTTCAAAAAGGAAGAACGAGACAACATGAATACTAGTGAACAAAAAAAAACTAAGCTATTGTTGTGGTGTTGGTTTCGTGCTTTCTTGCAAGCCGGTGCTAATTATCCGATAATNGATTACTAGACTCCAATAAGAAGGCTGGTGACAATCCCGGGAAAATTCGTAATCTATAAAAAGTAGTTAGCAACATTTTGGTAGCAACTTCAGTCATTTTTCTGGAAAGGGAATTTCAAAGTCGGCCCAGGGCTGAGATACAAAGCTCAGTGTCACAGTGAAACGCTCAAGACATATACCCTGGTGATCGAAATCATGTCTGTTACAGTACTAGTTCACCTGTTATGAAGATAGTGGCATTTTCATTCATGTTGAATGAGAACCTGGTAGCAATTAAGAATATTCGTTAAATCATTATCGCGATCAATCGAGACGATGACAAGCAAAGAAGTGAAAAAAGGTAATCTGGCATTGATAAGGATGAAATAGGAACCGCCAAAACTGGTATGAGAAGACACACATCGAAAGGTCGACGGAGTTAACTCACATACCTGTGACATTTTAATAAGTAATCGAATCATGGTGTGGAATACTTGGCTTGATCAGTTTCACTTTTCCCAACCAGCAATCATGAACTTTCGTGCACCTGTTTTGGTTGGTTTCTTTTGATTGCCTATTTGGATGAACAGTCGGAGAAATGCAGAAAGATTTAAAGTGGAGTCAAAGAGAAAATGGAGAGTTACAGTAGACTAAGTTTGTAAAGAAACTGAGGAGATGCACAAAAGCTTTGATAAATTAAAAGTAATCTAACAATAAGACTATTATTCACACATGAAACCCAAAGTCCGAATTTCGAGAATTCCAAGACAGCTTATCTGAAGTAAAGTGTTTCTCAATCCACGATCCGGTTTCAAAAACCGAATGCATCTGATTGTCTGAAATGCATTTTCAGTTTCGATCATTATCCATTTCTAACGGGTTCTGTCTTACTGAATCTCAATTTCCATGCAGATTTAGTTCTTTCACGTTTAAGTGGTTACTCACCTCAGGTATATATCTCATATTTCATAGTTTATAAGACACGGTCGACGCGTATGGATCATTTCAACCATCCTCTCAGAGTCTCGTCAATTGTCTGTTCGAGTAAAACTGTACGCAATCTGCCATTTACTCTATCCGGTTTGGGTCCCGAAGAGCACAGAACTACTACTAGAACAGCACTACTCACGAACTTCGGACATAAATGTAAAATGGCTTGACAACTTGATATCGAAATAAATCCGGTTCCGAGCTAGAGCTGAGGCGCGACGATTGGGAATACTGAGTTTGGTTGGTATGAAAAGATTTCCTACACAGAACGATGGGAGCATGAACTAAAAAATAGGAAGCAACTGTTTCGACCGCACTGAGTTTCGTCAGCCGTTTGACACCATCGATCCAACTGAGGGTCGAACTCGGGACCTCTCAAATAGAGCACAAACAGAATGCCTACTTGATCGACAGACAACTAATGAGACCATTTTGTATACACATAACACAACAAAATTCATCTTTGTGAGGTTCTATCTCTTATCTCATGTAGTATTTTTGGCTCAGTGCCCAACATATACTGGACGTAGAAGCGATGGCGTACAGCTAATATAACTGGCACTGTATTGTCTGACTGTTCATGTTCGGGATTTGATATATTTGCGCCATGTTTGCTCTGCATATAAAAGTAATTATCTCTATTTGGATAATAATCTACTGACTGTTTGTAAAGTGATTAATCATGCACGAGTTTCATGCATTGCTGGAAACCTTTGAGAACACGATTTCACCATCCTCTCGGAGTTCCACAGGGTCCGTTATTTGTTCGTTACTGCTCACACAGATACAGCCTGACAAAACCCAGTGATCGGTCTAGCTTGCGATTGTACCGAAACAGTCATCATTTGAATGAATAGAATCTTGCACACCTCAGATTGGTCATCTGCTCAAATTATTGGTTGTTGGTTGTGCGGATCAGGGTTTCGGATTCTCATTCAAAGATTTGCGGTTTGAGTTCGACCAGGGCAAAATTAAAATTGTATGTATTGTTGATGGTTCTCACGAGAGTAAAAGAAAACTGTTCATTTCGCTTTGACGTCCATTGATCATACCGATGTTTCCATATGTATGGGGGGGGGAACAGTATACGGCTTGTAGCACGTCTATGCACACATGAAAGTTTAAGAAAGCCAGTATGTTTGCACTAAAATGCCTTTTGCTATTCAACATCGAGTAAATTTATCTTTACCGATGAGTTTAAACCACAGATAGAGAGAAAGACAATAAAAAATGGAAATATACCCATCAGTTCACATTCGGTTTCAGTATTTTTGTCCATAATCTCTATTTCCAAAGTATGGGATACGAATAACTGAAAGTGAGCTTGTTTACCACTAAGTTGTTATTTTACTTGAAATGTGCTGCGTGGGACTATTTAGACAAAAACGGACATTCTTGAGAGAAGTGCAATCGTTTGCGATTTATAAAACTTCTGTGGTCCAACAAATGAGTATGGCAAGTATTAAATTCGTGCAAAAATGCTTTCTGTCATTCATTATTCAAGATATATGTATAAATTAACAATCAAAGTTTTCAGTTTTCAGTTCGAACAACCATTAACCATGCACTTTCGTGCCCTGGTTTTGGTTGCTGTCTTCTGGTTGCCCATTGGGATGAAGAATAGGAGAAGAAAGGAACATTGAAAGTGGAGTCGAAAAGAAAATGGAGAAGTTCAGTGGTCTAAGGCTGCAAAGAAATTGAGGAGATGCACGAACGCCACTGTTTACGACACCCAGCCATATCGCTCACTGTCTCTCACCATCGGTTACGATCATCCCGAGGTCCTCAGCCAGGGAGCCTACCAGGACCTATGTGACCCAGTTTCCTGGTTAGGGTTTTCATACCCTCGTGCCAGGTCTTAACTTGACCACCCTTGGCTTTTTTCCACTCGGGATCTGCTTCGGCGAACATCGCTCGCCGTGGTAACCTACCTGGTGACCTGCGTAACACATGTCCCAGCCAACGTAATCTATGGAGGTCGACCACTTGCTCCAGTGGGCGACCGTATTTACCCAAAACTCTACGCCTAACCTCAGCATTGCTCATCCAGTTACCCCACCAGATTCGTGCAATGCTGCGTAGACAGCGATGTTCAATCAAATGTAATTTGGGGATAGATTTATGCTTTATTACCAAACTTATCCTGTCGTAAACTGCCTTTGTTTCTTTATTTGGTCATTCTTTAACCTGAAAGAGGAACACCTAGGCTTTTGAGGGAAATTTTTAACAAGCCTCAATAAGTCTAGAAGTTGGGAAGTCAGATTCTGCTTGAACAATATCAGTCATATCGGCCGGGAGATTGGTTTAATTGCGATTGCATCAGAAGTTTCGACAATATTTACTGTCCTGCGTCTGCTACTAAAATCGGTGACATGATGCGTGATGTACATGCACAAGATAAACATGATTGTCGGTCAGCTGTGCTGTGAAGCCATTCACTTGATTCGTTCGTTTGCTTTCGGTCACAGTTACTCAGGCGGGCAACTAGACGGTCCAAATAATTCTAATCTTTAACCCTCTCTCATCTCATTGCAACATCTCCCAATCTTCTAGTCATGTGGTCAGATTGTCCACTCAGGAACGCTACCAATAACCACCCTATTTGCTCAAGCTGTGATCATTTACAGTTAGTTGCATCAGAAATTATTCTTGAAGGGTTTGGGTTGCGTAAGCGGTGCTGAATTATATTTCATGCCAACTTGCTGTTCCCTTGAACGATAGCACGTACTACTGCTTCATGCTTTGATCAGGTTTGTTTCACGGTTGTGAGACCTTAAATTTGAAAGTGGAACACATTCATCTTTGTGAGGTTTTTAAACGCTTGTCGTAGTCATCTTAGTTTGCTTCAGATTAGATGGATTAGATGGACTAAATCACATTACTGTACACTGTCGTTTGCTGTAAAGTCTTCTGATGGAAGAACGTTGTTGCGATGAATGCGGATTAGAGGATTTCACTGGCTCAGTTCGGGTAAGTATGCACCAAACGATATTTAGCCTCCAGCAAATCAAGCGCCCAGGTTGTTGTGTTCTTTGCGGGTGTAAAACGTCTTTTGGCTGTCGAGGAGTTAATTCATGCCAGTGATCAACGGTGGCCTTTCGTTTACGACGGTGACTTTAATTCTCTCAGTTGGTTGGTAAATGTGTTGCTCACACAATCGTCTGTCGCACCACGCCATGCTTACAGTTGCCGTATAACATGCGCTTTAGTGATTCGCTCTAGCTTTTTTCTGTAACACAGGGCTGTGTCCGTGACTTGCGAAACTTCGGTCAAGCAGTCAAAACAGTGACATTGACATTATACGAAGGATGAGCAGTACACAAAGGCTCATGCTGCGTTCTATTTTCATTTCATATTGTTGTTCGCGACAAAGGAATTTCGACCAGCATGATAATTAATTGGAATTGGCACCATACGAAGCCTGCAGATATTTACAAAGGTTATGTAGGCATATAGCTTTCGGAGTAGACTGGTAAGTGTTGGGATCAACGCTAACTGGAAGTGGCGAGGGCAATTACTTTAAATGAGGGCAGACTGGCACACCAAATAAGCAAATATTTTATTCCTTTCTCAGTATATAAAGTGCGTAAATGCTGTCAGACGAATAGAATAAAGGAGGCATGTACTCACACCTATCAACTTTCTCTCATCAATAAAACCAGAATTACCAGTAAATAAATTCAATAACAACCATTTGGTTACCTAGTACTTGTTTTAATCCAACCCTACACATCATGCTTCTTCAGCAAAGTAGTTTCTTAACCGAACCGTAATATGGATCAGTTGATGAGCTTTATTACAGTCATACTGAATGGGTATGTTTGACAGATGTAGATTATAACCCGGTACATACGTGCAGAAGCTTAATCTCTCTCTCTCTCTGTGTATATCCTCCATTCCATGGGCTTAGAGTAGAATGTGTATTTCAATGACATGAAAAATGACATTTGTAATCTGCCGAAAGCATCAGCTGATTAATGTTTTGTAAACAAGCTGCCTTTGGATTGCTATAAGTGATTTGCGTAAGAAGCGTACCAGACCACAGCACAGATGACGTCTTACGTAAGACAGTATGACCACATGCGCGTAAATACCATACATTTTGGGCGTCAAAATGCCTGCCTCAAGGGGGGGGGGGNAAGACCGTTTGTGTGTATAGATTGATTCAGTACAGCTTTAGGAACGTGGGACGGTCTGTGACCTACAACCCTTTGGAACTGTTCTTATTGCTTATTCAGTTCTCTCCAGATACTCCTCACACGTATAATTTGCTTTTGAATGATGTGTTCGGTTCTGTCTACATGAAATCTCGTCTAAGATGCGTGCCTTTTTGCCTGTTAGGTTTCTTTCCAAAGAAATCGCATCTTCTGATCTTTCGGTTTAGGGTAACAGCTCGCTAAAAAACAATTGTTCCATTAGTTCATTATATAAACGAGTTGTTTTCATCCTATCTATCCTGTGCTCTCGTGCTACAAAGTTTTCTAGCTATTCTTCCACTAAACATCAGGTGAACTTAGGCTTAAACAGTGGGAGTAATCAAAACTTGGGAAAGCGTTGTTGAGATAAGGTTATATTTATATTGTAGGACTTCCCTTGTTCTGAACAAATAGAGACGATGCAAGAGTGCCACATCGAACAAGATAGTCCCGTCATCTTTGGCCGCACAGATCGCTCTGGAGTACCACGGTGAACAGAAAAGAAGTCTTACTGTAAGTGACTTGATAAACAGTCGGTGGTTAAGGCTGAAGGGCAGGACTATACAGACCTCTGAGACTGTAATCACAATTCCAACGGGCGTTTAGTTTGATGTAAAACTGCAGAATGTAGGAAACGACAAAATTCAAACACGAAGACGTTCCCGGTCAGTAATCACACAAAGGCTTTCGTAGATCAGAAACACGTGGATGCGGCATCGAAAGCCAGGACACTCATTAGCTTCTTTGCAGAACAAAAGAATACTCGGCAAATGTATATTGGTAGAACAGTAACGAAAACTGTAAGTTAGGGCAAAAACATCTTGATGTAGAGAGGAAACATCATTGGTTGTTTAGTCTACGGTTGAATGCACCCATGAACTTCGAAATTGATGCAAATCCAAGGAAACCATCCATTTAACAAAGAAAAATACAGTTTAGGGTGGCAAGATTCAAATTTGCTCTATATCATAAATATTTCAGGACAATTATTTCTGTTCAAGGCTCACCGATAAAAATTATGAGATACTTGAATGGGTGATGACAGCTTGAAAATGGTCTTCGCCAAACCTTCATCTAACAGTTGAGAATGCCTATTCCGAAAACTCTAATCGTGGCGGCCTGACATAACTTATATAAACAAATCCTCCCGGTCATGTTCACACTCATTTAGCACCGTTTCCTTTGGAAACGATTGCACACAGAGTTAGTCTGTATCACATTTCACTCAGGTGATGCAATTTTCCTGAGTTTCGTGATGCAATGAACAAACAGTATTGCATCGTATGATTTAGGGCTCCCGCTTTGGATGGCGCAATATTGAATCACGGATGATACCGATGAGTTAGACATAATTAAAATTGGTACTGTGAATGAAAAGTGAGAAGAAATAATACATCGATCTATCGGTCAAATTTAACTCAGAAAGTAATAAATGTATCAGCGTTTTGCTTTCACCCCCATTCCGATTCACTAAAACGGTTTCCATAGAGACTGCTTTTTTGCCTAACATGCTCCAAATTTGATAGTTCGTTCTGATATGCTGTTTCTATAAAGTTTATTAGTACAACTTAAGAAGTTCCAATCAGTTGTACTTGACATAAGAGCAAAATTACGTTATTTTTCTAAAAGTAGTTAAACAAGTGTTTCCAATTGATTGTTCGAGATTCAATTTCTTTCAATTAGGTGAGAATCCAAGTGTTTCTGTTAGTAAGTCAATTGAGGATGGGGAGCACGTTTGCTCGAGAAGCCGATGTATTTGTAATCGGGATCACAGAAAATTCCTTGATCAAAATTGTCCGATTTGAATGATGCATTCACAGTTTGCTTTGCACACTTTATCCCAAACACCAGATACGCTTTTCTCGGTTTCCAAATGAATTATTTGTGAATGTAAACCGGATCTGCACTTTACACAACAAGGAATATCTGACCCTAAGATGTGGTAAACTCTCACTCAAACCGGGAAAACATCAGTAGAGAACAAACATATTTTACCAGTCGCATAGCTGTCTGTCCTCTCTGTCCCTCTGGCAGATGATTAGCAGATAAATTGACGGTACACATACAAAATGCTTGCTTAACCACTCTGAGGTGATACGTTTGTTGTCGCCGCGACAATGCGGCTGTCTGTGAAGGGTCGACTGCATGCAGTTGAAGATGCCTTTCTTACCGGTGCTACTGTATCGTACAGAGACGTGGTCAATAGGAGAATAATATTGACAGATACAATAAACATCAATATAGTAGAATAACAATGGAATCACTAGTCAAAGGTAGGATTTATCATATTACCAGATACTCGCTTGCTTGTGGAGGTTGGAACAAGGATATAACTGCCCAATAAACAATCAATGTGAGATTTTATATAGGCTATTAACTGAATGCTCGATAGAGATGATATACAAGTTGTTTTTCACGAGCAGTTTGATACTTATATCTAGTATTCTGAGAATCTGGATCAAAATTTCCTGTACGGTTACCGTCTATCGTAATGTGATATTAAAATCAAGTAAAATTGTGGTCAAGCTTCAAACCACTGCTATGAATATGCACGAATTTTCCTGATAAAATACCAGTAAGTACAATCAACTTGACAGACAGGTTCATTTACGTTGTGTCCTATCCAAAAGGATTTGCATGCAAATGACGAAATATCAATTTGGTCCATTGATAAAATTTTACCATTTTCTGGCGGTAAATCGACCTACAGAACATTTGTTTCTTTCTTTCTTTTAGCCTCTCGGTTCCACGGTCCACATTCCTGAATGAGATGTTTGCCCAGCTTTGGTTGAAGCTTTGGACCACTTTGGAGGCGTGGTTTTATCAATACCGTCTTTGTTTTGCCCTTGAGGTCTGTGAACCGTGGGAGAAAAATATTGCCTGTATCCTTTTTCACTGATATCCCCGTTTCTCAGTGACGGGGTAAAGTGTATAACATGAATCAATCAGTGTAAGTGACTATTATGTCATTCTTTTATATTAAGGCTCATGTTTCCGTCCTCATTTGTCTCTCACACGTGCGTTCTGGCACTCCATTCCTGATTTTTATCGTTCATCAAACAAAAACAAACAAAACAAACAAAACAAAAAACAAAGAGAGAAACAAATTATTCAATGATTAGCATCCAAAGATGAACTGATAAAATAGTGAGAACAAGATTAGTGTCGAGAAGGTAGAGATTCCTCAGCTCTGTTCTTTTTCAAATCAAAATCACCGATTGCAAATGGTATACATTCAATCAAAAACTAGGTGGATCTTTCCGATTCCCAAACCCGAAAGTTTTATGCAACAGATGTACCCAATTACTTAGCGATTGATTTGAAAGGTTAGATTCAAAACGGTGTTTTCCCGTAACTGGTTCCCCCTTTCATTTGGAATTATTATCGTTTGGATGAAGGGATGTGGGGAGTGGAACGGATTCAGATTACTATCATTTGATATAAATGCATCTGAATAAGCTTGTAGTATCATGCTTCATATGGACTCATTCTCACGTAAAACGCATAGTGACATGATGAGTAAGTGCAGTGCTCAACAAACTCCTTTTGCGTGCATGATGCATAAAGACCGATGCAGAACAGAAACAGGCAAACAGGTTACAACACGTGTTAGTCTCAATGTGCAACAACCACTTGTTAATAAATACAGCTAGTTGCAAAACACAAAGTATTTATGTACGAAAATTGGAGGGTAAGAGACAAAAGTTGAAGAGATCAGGTGGTTTCAAACACATTTTAGTTAGCGACTGAGGAATGGACACGATTTTCCATTTCTGCTCTGATTTCCTGACATGATCTACAAATGACGCAGTCGAGATGAAAAGCTCTATTTAGCCACGGTTTCGTTCTAAATGTCAAAATTTGTTACATCTACTTGATGCAACCTTCGTTTA
>UZAN01049956.1:10380-21211 GCA_900618425.1 Echinostoma caproni
ATAGTTCGCACACGTCTAAGGATGGGCTGTGTGCTAAACCAATTATGGAAGAATTATATTTAGGGAAAGGAAAAAGTTCCCAGATTTGCCAAATCGAGAGGGGGCTATTTGTGTTCCAATAGATTTGAATCTGGATACGTTTTGTTGCTGAAATCATGTTTTTTATCATTTAAACAACGATGGGGGCGGTTAGAAACGAAGAAAAAAGGTGGCATTTTAGAATTTGATTACAATAAAATTGTAAACGGAAGAAGGTTTTTCACGGCAAGATTGAGAAAATCAGATAGAACCATCGGTTTAACAACACTGCGAACAAATGGCGAGTGCTGATTAGTGACAATAGATTACTTTAGCACATGATAAAACCCTGTGATTGAAGCACAGGTGTTTTGTTTTATTCCAAGTTTGCCTTTTAGCTGAAATTTCACCTTGGGGTAGTAAGCATTTGGTTTCATACCAATCGGAAAAGAAAATGACGACAGCGATACGGGACGCGGGCCCCTCGAAGATACTTGTATTGCTCCAAATCCCATTTGAGAAGCGTATTTGTGTTATGAATGGTATTATTATTCGTTTCGAGTTTCGCACAGCGGTTGCCTGAGCTCCCGCAGGATAGGTGTGATTCCAACCATCAGCAGTTATCGTAAGAATATGGTGCCGTAGGCTTTTGAAAAATCTGAAAATCTGAAAACAGTAGATCGGTCGACTTAGCACCAAATCAAAGACATCTTTTAGTCACCTGGGTTGTTGTGATTTAACGACCTTAGTGGTACTTCACCCAGAATAGACCATTTCATCTAGCTGATCGTGAAGCTTTATCAGTGTTATGTTGTGTCGCATACATTTGTCAACCTATCTCGGTTTATCTATTTCAGCAATGTACCTTGAAGTGTGCTATTCTGTTGATTGACCTTTGGTATATTGCAAAAATCTCTTTTCGGCAGAAAATAAATTAGGTTATTTCACAAACTGTTTTTTCTAGAAAATTGATAGAAATTGTTTTATACTCGGATGGTTTGGCCTTCGAATAACTCGTTTTTTTTCTATCAAAATTGACCGTGTTCATAGGTTTTGTTACATAGCCTAGTTTCTTACTCTCACAGGTAAGTAAATCAAGCTTTTGTTTTATTTTATATGATACTAGTATCTTATCCTTGCACGGGTTTCGGAAAACAAAGTCGTTAAAGGTGTAGTGTATGGGAATGATGAGAAAGGGGTGTACCCGATGTGCTCAGGAATCCGCGCAGATGTGCACTCAATCCGCTGCCTAAACACACGAGCGGAATGCGCTTGGAACCGCTTTATAGAGGCTACATAGCTGGCTAATTCAAAGCAAAAACACCAGATTCCGCAAGCAGGTTGGATATGTCCGAAATTAGAACATCAAAGCCATCAACCACGGCAACTGCACGTCATTGATTTTAGGCAGGAAAAGATGACAGTCCTGCAATCTAAGGCTGCAACAAAATCAGCGGCACAGATAGCTCCCCGCCATTTAAGCCAATACCCATATTCCTCATCAACCCAAGATATTCCGTTATGGGTACTAGGATAACTGAGTAGACAATGAAAATCGAAACAAAGAATTGGGAAAAGTTGTGGGTTGAACTGCAAAGTGAACTAAAAGATTGAGGGTGCAATAAACTATGGAAAGCGGAAAGCATTAAGAAATGATGGTTGGATCCATTAAAAAGATGAGGGGAAAACGATGATTTCATTAGTTTCTTTACGATCGCTTACCCCATTTGAACTGCGAAACTCTGTTGACTTATCATGGACTATTTCGGTTGAGGATATAATTGGGGTGCTTGGTTTCCCAGCTGTAAAAATATGAGAAAATAAGTAAGTAATTTTCATATATTCTTTGTGTGATTCGCAAACAGATCGGGCAAGAACCTTCGAAAACGTTTTAGTATGATAGAGACCACTGAAGATGGTTGCATTGGCTAATTCACAATAAGCCTAAACTGCAATATTCTATGAATGAAATCTAAAGAATGATGAACTAAGTAAATTCGTAAGAGCGACATGAGTGTACACTGAAAAAAGACTCTGAGGGGAGAAAACCAACGACATAACGCCTGATAGCGAGTGTCTCAAACACTGAAATCAATCAAACACAATTGAGTTATTATATCTGTATCCTAATTACTGCAGCTACCAGGAGCCAGTTTCGACAAGGTTCGATAAAAGGGTTAAATTATTCGGTTTTGCTTGACGCAGGAAACGTTTTGTGACCTCCAGTGATGAGCTCAATGACGAGTTTGTTCATTTCCTACATGGCTGTAGAACTATTTTTGATGGCCGCAATAGAGAAGAGAAACGATTTATTTCTTGCAAAAAGCGATTCTCCTAAACAAAGATAAAATCTTAAATTAATATGACTATTCGGTCAAGTTGTTGAGTCTTACTCGCGCGGGTCAGGAGTAAAGGTTTGTGCTAGCAATCTGAAGGCTCTCGGTTCGAGTCCCGGAAATTATCTGGAAAGAACGCATTGTTGATAAATCCCCTCCCCCCAAAAAACAGTGTTGTTTTTCGATCAGCTCAAAGAATTTTGGAGGAACGAACATCGAACGGCAGATCAGAGGCATCAAGGAACTATGCGAATCCGAAGGTTACGCGATGAATAGTTAGACAATAGTTAGCATTAAACGACCAAAGCGTCCGCTGCTGGACACATTCGACACGGCCGTGGTGGTCAAGGGTGCCAGGTTATCTCCTGGCTTTCTCCATTTTATGTATTGTATATCAGCCCGACAGCCTCTTCATGAAAATGATATAATTTTCACATGAAATATTCAATAAAATGGGAGCAAAATAAAAAATGTGCGTGCTTTCTGGTGCTAACAGATTGAGCATCCCGTCAAGCAAACTGAGAACCAATCAATCACATTTTCTCCCGGAATGAATTTAAGTTGAAAACTCTACCGTCTGCCCGCAGTATTTTCCCCAGTTTATTTCAGTTTTTACAACCATTATCAATGCACTTTCGAGTAGAGGTTTTACTTTTTATCTTTTAACTGTCCATTGGAATAACACAACAGAAGGAATGTTGAGAGCAGAATCAAAAATAACATGGAGAAATCATGGAGACTAAGGTTCAAAGTATACTGAGGAGATGTACGATAGCCACTTCATGCGACACTCGGTCATATCACTATGTCTCTCATCACCGGTTAAACTGATCCCGGGGATCTCAATTAGGTAACAGAACGCAACCTATATAACCGAGTATCCCGGTTACAGTTTTCAAACCTTCATGTTCGGAATTAGTTTGAGCGCCCTTGATGTTTTACATACAGCTGACCTGAGTTGCGATAATGAACTTTCAAAATGAATATATGCCCACTAGTATATTCAGTGTGATAAATAAATAGCCGCTGATAAGCTCTGGTACAGTAATAATCGACTGTAACCAGGACAAGCTCGGGAAAACGATGCAAAATGTAAATAGTGAAGACTGAAATCAAATCGTTACGAGATACAATTAACTTTGAACCCTGTCCATTCTCTCGGAGTTCTGTTTCATAGCGGAATTAGTTAGATTATTCCTCGTGAATACTTGAATGAATAGAGGAAATAACTGTAAAGACAAAAACAATACTCCATTAATAAATAATAACGGAGAAAATGTGATGCTATTTACAAACTGAACGACCTGATTGACAAAAAACGGGTTGGGACTGAGTGAACCAATCCCCTGGCAGTTTTACCTTTCTTTGTCTCACGAAGTTGCTTCTCGAGGTTTTTCAAGTATTCTGCAAAGTGTCCGGATGTGTTGAGTGCAATGTCCTGAAGTGTAGATAACATCACATAAACGAATGATGATATCTATGATATTCGCTTTGTAGTGCACGGTTTTTTCCCCTGTTGTAGGTCCTAAATTTCATGATAAAGCATGTGTAGCAAAACAAACTTCCACATTACTTCACGTTTTCAATGGAATGCAAAGTCTTGAATTCTGACCGGAATTGATTTACGAAGTTGGGTAAGGTTAGGAAATAAATGAAGGCGCGAACTCTTACATTCGTTTGAATCACTCGTTAGATAAATTGAGAAAAACGGATGATCGTGGTCGTAAACTAGGGCAAGTGGTCGATTCCCATGAATTATGTTCGTCGGGGCACGTGTCAGGCATGTCACCAAATAGATTTCCGCTGTGCGCAAATTTTTTTGAGGCAGGTAATGAGTGTTAAAATATGGGGGAGGGAACACTGACGAACAGACTCACTCACATAGGTTGCATTAAGATTTCTGGACGGGGTCTTCGGAATCGGGGTAACCAAAGCTTAGAAACAATGAGCGTTATGACTCTGTGTAGTAAAACAGGGGTACACATGCATCTACTAATTTTTGTCCTGCAACCCTAGTCTGCCCCCTCCAGGAAGCCTAATGTGACCTGGGTGAACAAGTCTTTTGGTTAGGGCTTTCATATCTTTATGCCAGTTTTTAGTTTGATCACCCTCTACCTCCAAAAGTCTCGGTGTAATAGAGAGTGTGTGTCTAGGGTTGCGGCTAGTTACCCTTCTCTTGCACCTCACGAAATGCTCCTATAATACCAAGCGTCTCAAATAGTTTCTGCTGAGGAATTCCTACTCACTGCCTTCTCAAGGCAGAGGTGTTTTCCCACCAAAGTGAGGGAAAGAATAGCCGACATTTGGGGCTATAACCGGGTTGGTGGACCACTGGTAGTTGAAACTAACCAAGAGCAGGCACACGAATCACACACAACTTCCTGGTTGTGGCAGTGTTCACCGGCTCGATTGGGCACCTTCGACGTTTGACCCCGTCCAAATAGGGTATCATCCGATTATTTGGATACCGGCTGCCTATGGATTGTGGTTTTCACACACCGCCCCGCTGTATTGCAGGCTTTGGCTAACCAAAGTCTCCGGTTGTGGATTCCTCAAGAAAATCCACCTGCCTTGACCAGGGCAACCTGGCAGTATCTCGCCCACATGCAAATCATGGAACGTTTTTCTTTTTCATAAAGGCTATTATGCCATGATTTGTTTGGCACACAGTCTGGATTCAGGCGTGTGTGAATATATATATATATATATATGACCACTCTTTACTTTTTACCATCTATCAACTGCCGAGGAAAGCAATGCGCGTCGTGGCAATCTATCTTGTGACATGCCGATCAAAACCTCAACCAACGTCACCTATGGAAATCAACCATTTTCCTCCAGTGGATTAACGCGATCACCTAAAACTTTGCTCTTAACCTCAACGTCACATGTCCGATCTGCGCCATATAGCAGCAACGATTAAAGTGTTGCAACGTACATTCAACTCTTCACAGACAGCCGGATTTGAGAAAAAACTTGAAATATTATTTATTAATTGATTGTGTACAAACGCTCGCCCATGGGAGACAGTTAAACTCACGTGATAGGTACCCGATTGAACCAACTGACCGTTCTCATTAAGCACCAGAATCCAGTCTGCTTGTTGCAGCCAGTGAAATGCATTTGTGCTGACCACACGTGTTTTCTCCTTCAGGAGACCGTCTGGACCAAGCACTTGGTCAAACAAGTGTTTACCAACATGCGAGTCGACAGCAGACAGTGGATCATCCATCAAATAAACGTCGCAATTCTGTACCAAAATGGACATAATTGTAATCATGTGGTTTACTCAAGAAACGAAACCACGGGAATAATCTGCTCTATTCATATAAGTACCTGAAGTGCTTATAGACGTGAATTAAGTATCATTGGTAAAGACATCATCCAGCCATTACAATCTAATAGTGGAACCTGAAAACCGAAGACGGTTTAGATTAACAACTACTGACCAGTACAAAATAATCACTCATTCTTTGTTGAACTATTCAGTTTGTTGAGTAGTAGACTCGGTGGCCACGAAGACACACTGTTCTGTTCTGCCAGCTAGTAATCTCTCAATCCTGGGAGTTGAATTATATAACGAAATAAAAGTTTTAGAGGATATGATGAGCTAACTTCTCTGTCGTTAGCTTCTGGAAGTGTTTATTCTAAATATTATTTTTCAGGAACCCTGTAAAAAAGCTGCATCTTCAGCGAAGTAAATATGGCACCGTAGACTTCAATTTACGAAAGATTCTCCTGAATTTCGAAAAAAAGATAAAAATTCCGTTGTCCTTAGATGATTATGACAGTGTCGGTTATAGTTCGAGAATCCAAACTTATGAGTAGTTCAAATAACTTCAAGTAAAATCGAACACAGCCTTGTAAAACACCGACAGAAGGGACTTTCTCATGAAAACCAGCGAATCAGCAAAGCTAAAGTCGAATGGGCGAAATAAGCTGTAGTTTTTGTAATTCATCAACTGGATATTCACAATTAAAGCATTCACTACTGTTTGTCCCAGTGCGAGGTAGATTTAATTGCTGTAATTGGAGAGCAACTCTACATGCGTCAGTATTTTGATCGAGCTTCCCCTGGGTTACGACCTTCTTCCAGTTACCATACCCCAATCAATTTGTCGCTTGGCAACTAGCCATGGTAGGGGAAGTGCACAGACGAAACGTTTTTGATTGCATATTGGGGGTAAGCGGTCTGATTGCAATTACTTCAGCCGTACGCAGAAGGATAAAGCGTACTGATTTGACCGTAACGTAGGATACGATAAACGGTTTTGTGCAGATAAAATATACGTTTAAGATGAGGCAAGGGCATCAATTGTGGCTTGCGAACATCGATAAAGAAACCAGGTGAGATCATGATATTACTAAATATTTTTCGTGGAAGCATTTTTCAAAGATTTAGGGTAAATTAATAGTTCGATCAGTGTAGTGGCCAGATCATTATCAAACGGAGCTATCCAGTTTTATGCGTGCGGAGATTTTAGATCTGTCATGGGTAGTAGGCATTAGTCAGCAACGATTATCAAAGTGAAACGTTTTCGTCCAATTGATCACCTTTCGGGGTCGTTCACCAGTGGACGATGACAACTTGGAGGACGAGGCAAAAACGGGTAAACAAGCACCAGACTAACGAAGTCAATTTGTGGTTTATCATAAAACTGAAGATCTATTTTTTTTAACTAATCTGTTAAAGAACATTTATGAAGTTAGTACCATAACCTAAGGTACTGGAACAAACTGATCAAGTAGCGTCACCGTGTAGGGACAGTCCATATGAATTTCTCCAGAAAGATACAAAATCTATTGGGTTTAAATGGACTATAAACAGCTAATAAATAGCTTCCTCATTTGTGACCGTGAAAGTTTTCTGTCAACCACACGAAGAGATTATTCATCTCCATCACCAGTTTTGTGTCTTTCTCAGTGGAAACCACATTTGGATATTCCCCAAAACCTGAATCGTGCGATGCAAGCATTTGGTCTCCTTTAACGAAATAGCTTCAGTTGGTCACCTATCATTGATTCAAATATTCATGCAAGGATTACGATACAATCTTTGGGGAGGAGTTAAGAAATCTGTCTTTTTTCCTTCCATGATATCCGTATCATTTTGTTTCTGTCCGGAATGGTGTACATATTGATCAGGACAAAGAGGTATGGGCCTAAAGGGGGTATAACAATCCATTTACTACGAGAATAACGTTTTCGTGTCAATTAGTAGACCGTTAACAAAGTACGTCCATTCTTGAACACGTGTTGATTGAACGAATAACAGTCAACTGATAGAGGGTGTTATATTTTTTGTCCATTGTACGTTTGTTTAAGTTAGGTACAACTTGAAAACATCATAGAAACAATGCTGTCATGTGAATCACCTGAAACACTGCACGAGCCAGACTAACACGTTGCCGTTGACCTCCTGATAGATTGACCCCACGCTCACCAATCTCAGTCTTATCACCAGCCGACAACCGATCCAAGTCAGTTTGAAGTGCACACGCCTTGATCACTGTGTCATACCACTCACGCTTTCCAGTCAGCGTGTCTCGACAGGACGGAGAAGATTCGAGGGATTCGCCAAAACAAATGTTATCGCGTAAAGTTTGCTGTTGTATCCAGGCTGTTTGAGGCACGTAGGCTGTGGTTCCCTAAACATAATGATGGTAGATGGTATAAGTTTTCGTAATGAAGTGCATAAAACAAATCACACTTAAAACATAAATTTCTAGCTGACTAATTTCTTTCTAAATTACGGGATAGGTGTCTTCACCCGCTGGATAGTCTTCTCCAATTCTCTATAACTAGAAAGATGGAAAAATGGGTAGTGACGGCCGGTATTCAGTTAGTGCTAGTGAAATACACGGTGCGTTCAAATGATCCTCAGGAGAAATAGTTTAAAAGGCACCAATCCAATGGGGACTATATTGCTTTCATCTACTTTAATGCTATGTGTGTTTCACGGTTGGGATATTCGACTATCACTCTCTTGATTTACTCTGAAGATAAAGTCTCACAACAGCCACCCTGATGGCCCACATCACTAGTTTGCGATCAGAGTGTGCTGCGTATGGCATTCTCTTCCATCCGATGTACTGTGTGCTCCTACAGTTGAACTATTTAAATCGCAACTTGAAAAAACATTGGAACACTTAAAAGTTCGACATCCGTGAATGATCATGCATATTGGTATTATTATTTTCTCTTTGTGACGTTATTCAAAATATTCTAGAGAAATCCTATGGGGCACAATAAGCTTTAACTTTGTTAAATCGCCAATAATAAAACTTTGACTTTGACTTGACCTATTCACGAATCGTAATCCTAGCCTCTGCTAGAGATATTGAGCTCATTGCCTTCTCCTGATGAGTTTTCCAACTGGATTGACCAGACATCAGCAGGGGACGAACTTACGAGAATCCGGGATTCAAACAACTCAAGACAAATTGCCGTACCACGCTAGAGGACTATCAAATATATAATTAGCTGCTTGACTTGTTATGGAGTTCATCGGGCACCCCAGGCAGACGAGCTGTGCCCATACGTGTAGAATCCGACTGTTAGATCACCGACCTCAAGTGGATAGCGAAGCAACTTCCTACTGACCTAAAGGTCAAGATGTTCTTTGTAGATCTTTGAAAGCAGCCTTAAAAATAAACCTTCTACTCCAACGGACCTCAGAGTAATAAATAATACTACAGCGCACTATATGGACATGAAAGCAAGCAAAAATGTTTACATTACCGTTTACTCCACTTTTTCTTGGTTCCTCTACGTGCAGAGTTGAAATTCTGACGGTCTTAGATTACTGATTTTATTGGTACATGGCTGGTCGTTGGACTGCAGAGCAAACCTATGGGAAGGTTTGGAATAAATTACGCAACCTAAGGACCCGATTTAAGTGACACAATGAATCCGATTCCATGGATTGAGGGAAATACGTGCTAATATGATAGTGCCACTAATCAGACTAAAGTTTATGTTAATGAGCCAAGTAGTTTTATAAAAAAATCATTAGTAGTTTTCTGTTGCCAGATTTATTTGTTCATTCCTCAAAACACTACATACAACGTAGAATCATGTTCGGCTGCACCGGTTCATGCCTGACGGAGAGCCAATATCGCCTGCACGCCAGGAAACCGAAGAAAAAGTAAGCACGATTTAAGAATAATCATGTATTCTATTATGATAAAGGAACTTACTTTTAACTCGGCAGTCCCACTCCTTCGAGTGAGATCGCCGAGGCACGCGGATAATAGAGAAGACTTTCCGGAGCCCACGGTACCCACTACCGCAACCAACCAACCCCGTCGAATAGAAAAGTTCAAGCTGATTCATGATTAGGTGCGACGTTGAGGACAGGAGGCAAAGAATACAATGAATGCAATGTTTCTGTAAAATAGGTACAACTGTCTTTTCTGAAAGTACAGTTCAAATTTACTTTTATTGGTCGGGAAATAATACTGAATAGGAATGTTTTATTCAAAGTTTCTTTTTCGATGAAGCATGTATTAAAGCAAAAAGTTAAACGAAAACACTTATCAGTACACAAGTCGGAAAGAGAACAATTGTTCTCTAATGATTCATATTCTTGCCTGTATAGATCAGATAAGGGGGTTTGTTATTAGTTGAGGCACATTTTCACGCAAGGAAGACGAGAGGTCACTTGGGATGGGGAGAGGGGAGGGGTGGGGTGAATCTTATGTGTCTGTGTTTGGGTGAGATTGATTGTGATCAGAGTGTTGGTGGTGGTGTTGATATTGATGATTAATTTGAGGCCGGGATAAGCGGAGAGCTAGAACTATCTGCTTTTGTGCGCATAGTTCTGGTGCAAAAATGCAAATGCCCAGCGCCAAAAACAAAACTCTTATATGATCAACTGGCACGATTATGAATAATTTGAAAACAATTGTTCGTCTTCGCACAATGGGTTGATTCTGCCCGGTGAAAACATGTATACAAAATCATAATGCAACACAGGTTTGTCTTCTGGTTTCATTCTTTTCTTATTAGAGACCCCATGTAGATCGTTAAATCAGTTTCCAGGGTTTAGTTTGACAGTTCCCTTTGCCAAATGGTAGGTCCTCGCTACCACAGGGCTAACCTCTTTTATCGGTCATCATTGAAAAATGTACTGAAACGCCAACGAACCATGTCTTACACCGCGATCTAACGATCTAACGTTTCTTTAATTTCCGCGAGCGAGTTACTTGTGAAACTTTCAAACTATAGTACGACTTCTAGTACTTCTAGTACCCCATTTATCTACACTTGACGCCGTTGCTCATATTGTTCATTCTGTTGCTTCCGTCTTAGACAATGGCGCTGGTACTACTCGTTTAACTTTCCTTGACTATACAAACGCTTTTGGTTCTCTCGATCATTATTGATCGTCTTTCTGAGTGTGGTCTAACTCCTGAAGTCTTGAACATATTAATCAACTACTTCTCCCGTAGGACTCAGTTTACTTCACTCAATGG
>UZAN01049958.1:0-10149 GCA_900618425.1 Echinostoma caproni
CTTGGGGACGTTGAGTGCTAAATTTCTCGGGACGTGTTCTGAAATCCGAGGGAGACGCTTGGCCACTCGGAATTTAGCATTCAACGGCCCCAAGATCCCCTACAGCTCTATTGCCCGCCATATTTTGGACTGCAAAGTTTGCATCGATGCAAAGCATGCATTCCGGGTGTTAAACCAGCAGAAAACTGGGCGGTTGTTATGGTTTGCTGAGGCCGTAGCCATTCGGCGTCACAAACCAGATCTATCCAAACAATTAGACTTTGTGGCCAGCCTAACCCTCCCATGGTAGCGCTGTCACCGTGATCCAAATCGATAAACATGTTTTCCCACCCTATCCGTCTGTTCAACCTGACTGTAATTGGTGACCTTTGACCTTCGCACAAATCTAGTGCAATCTTGATATGAAATAAGAGCGTTCCATGATTTGCATGAGGGCCAAATTCTGCCAGGTTGTTCAGGCCACAGATCTTCAAATTAGACTAGAGTCGGCTTTTAGCGTAATCCATCCTATGCCCCCAACCCCTCGAACGCATTGCATTTACACAAAATAGCCACCGCTGAGGCGATAATCATTCACCTCTTTACTCCAGAATTATGCACACAAAAGCGACTGGTTCAAGCTCTTCACTTATCCTGACACCAAGTTGATCGTCAACATCACCACCATCACTCCAAGCACGATCGATTTCACCCAAATACAGACACATAGGGCTCACTTCATCCTTCCGCTGTCACCATCTAGAATGACCTTTCGACCCAGCGTGAAAATGTGTCCCCATTAACAACAAACCCTAAAATGATCTGTACAGGCATGATTATGAATCATTCGAAAAGTATACGTCCGAGTGACAGATATGAGACCATCATGTGTTGCATAACATGACAAGATAAAAGTATCATAAGATAGCAAATTAACTTAACGAATACGGATTGCATGCATCGTGAATGTTAGGCATGTGAAAAGGAACACACGGCGAATAAGTTATGCCATTGATTTATGTTTTTAACCAAAGACCACTGGCAGGATCTGGGGCCTAACATGATTAACTGGAAACACCAACCCCAGCTAATTCCGAGGATTATTTCTTCATACCCAATCTATCATGACTTCATCGGCATATTTGCTTATTTCATCCTTGACCAGTATGTACGAACAGAGCGCTAACGAAAATGAAAACGGCAGGAAAGGTTTTAGTTATTGAGTAAGCTTACGTGGCAACGGTCATGAATCTGGGTTGAAAAATACACATTAGATTACGACAATCGGTTACCAACGAATTTCTAAGCATCACTTGAATACTCACCGTTAAATATTTCTAAATCTTCGGCA
The DNA here is from genome assembly GCA_900618425.1 of Echinostoma caproni. Classification (NCBI taxonomy): domain Eukaryota; kingdom Metazoa; phylum Platyhelminthes; class Trematoda; order Plagiorchiida; family Echinostomatidae; genus Echinostoma; species Echinostoma caproni. The sequence continues at coordinate 1,331 of UZAN01049958.1, forward strand.
GTCAGAAACGAAAACAGGTCACGATCCTCGTCGGTATAAAATCCAACCACAGCTGGGAGCCATTTGCCAATTAGAATGCAGCTAAATATAGTTCCCAGGTGAATCTGCATTACTTAATAATCTGCCTATTGCTTTTTAACTCACGTGGTCAGTAGGATCAATGTACTCGCTCAATAATTCCACTGGCCGCAATGTGACATTTGGATCGCACGTGATTACGATGAGGAATGTTTTATTCTAACCGGCTTGTCCGAGGATTACAGGTTGATTGCTCTGACTTCAGTATCAACTAAAAGCCATGACAGCACCCTGGATGTTTTCACCATTTTAGCAAGGTTCTGTCTACTTTCTCTTCACCCCTGTATGAAATATATTATGCATGACGATAACGGCCGCAGAAGAGAAGCACACCAGCGAGAATCAAACAAGTTTTAGACATGATCGAGGTTGTATGAACAACATTTCCAACTTTTGTCAAACTTTAAGAATACAGAAAATCCGTTGCAACCTCTTCGGTTTTAAAGTAGCTTTCGACTGTTTGAAGGGTCCGCCCTCTCTCTCCTTTTATATATACATATGTATTTACACACACCTGAATCGAGAATATGCACCAAAAAAATCATGTTACAATAACCTTTATGAAAAGAAAGACGCTCCATGAAGTTCACTTCAATCTCTTGATGCTTGCAGCCGAAGCCAGGTTTGAGCACACAGCACCATTTTGACCAAGTTCACCACAGAAAGTGGGGTTCGTCAACGGTACTGTGGTGATCCGGACATACTTGACAGCACTCCAAGTACGACCGGTTACAGTTTCATGTCATCCAATCAAAGTTCAGGAAGCTGGACCAATGGTGCACCGGGCAAATATTACATGAGAGATAGTATATGTGATGCCTCTGCGGAAACGGTGACGTGATTGGACGATCGTTCTTCAACCGATAATATGGCCAATTAGTTTCTATAAAACATGCGCTATTTTGTGTAAATAAACTTTGACATTTGCTGGTATCAATTCTCCGTGTACTTCATTGATGTCAGCAGTTAGGGCTGGACCCAATCCAGTTCAGAGTATTACAGTCCGGGTTCTTGTATTCCTACATGCAATACTATTCCTCATATCACAGTTGCACACTTTCTCTTCTTTATTATTTAACTTCGTTATAGGTTTATTTGTGAATTCAGCCCCACCCTCGTGCGAGGAGGATGGGGGCATAACTTTACTCCCAGACGTCATGGAATATACAGCCCATATTTCACTGCTAAGTGAAGATCTAGATACGTCATAAGTCTTTCCGAATAGTTTGGGTGCTAGTGTAGCTACGTCCGGTATGCGTTTTGCAACTGAAAAGTATTAAATTTTGTAACAAGACTGGGTTGGCCCAACATGCTGTTTTTCCAAGTTGTTATTCGGCGGAAAATAGTAAGGGGTTGTCGGACTCAGATTTGGCATAAGGGAGTGAAAATCTCCGATCAGGAAACTTACTCACACAGGACACGTTGGGCCTCCTGGATGATGATTTCGGTTTCATCATACACCCGGTGATTAAAGCCATTGCGTGATAAGGCTGAGTATCGTAAACATTAGCAATCGTGCATCTACTCATCAGCTCTACATCTTAAGTCCATGTGATTTCTCTATCTTTTCTCTGACTGTCATCTTCAGCCTGCTTTTTAGTTCAACCGGGTGGTCACGAGATGGCAACCAAAACAAGGGCACGGAAGAGCATTGCTAATCGCTGGAAAAACCGAAACTGAGACCCGATCACAGTACAACTCCTTGTTCTCAACAAGAATGGTACTCGGCGATGGTTGAACAGGGTTTGGATAGACCCGGTCCAATTGTTGACGTGTGCAGGCAGAAGAAACAATCACTTTGCGGAGTTCTTGGTCGAATGCGATTGGGTGGTGGAATCGCTTGAAGTTACACCGGATTCTCTTAAATCTATAACATCCCTCTCGGGATGTTTGCATTAGCTAGAACGAACAAAAAACAAAAATCAACGGTTTTTTGGTTGACGACGTTTCGACCCAATTGGAAGGCCTTTTCAAGTCATTTACCAAGCAAACATTAAACAAAAACTGAGAGAAACCGTATCAATTAGAGGTGCTTTTGATTGATCAAGAGGAAGGAAAAACTGAGTTGGTGTGTGTGTGTGTGTGTGTGTGAAAGTGCATGGAAGTTGTGATTAAAACAAGAGGTCAAAGAGCTGAGAATAACGTCACCGAATATGAAGGATTAGTCTGTGAGCAGTTTTGTGTTGTGATGAGATTTATTGTTGTGTGTTAGTATGCAAGAATGTGTGTGAGCGGTTCGTTTTTTAACTGACATCAAACCAAAGACTTATAATTGGATCCCCTTCGATCAATTGACGCCAACAGGATCGCTGTTGATGAACAATGATTCAGTAATCAATCGCTCTCTATATGAACTGAAACCCTATTTCAGAATAATCGGTTTTTCAAAGTCTGTAGAGTGTCACTCAGAAAGGGAATGTAGAGCAATAGTTGAGCCCCTCTCAAGTATCCTAAGCTCCGATGCATAATAACAGATCATTTTGAAGTTGACAAGCTATAATAAAGTTATCCGTGCTTATTGGTTAAACAAGCAATGCTACGCAAAAGAAAACAAAAACAGCAAAATGAAATGTGTTGAATCACCACAGTTGTAAACTAATCTGAAAAACCGAATACTACATTAATTTACTCCTGGGCGACAGAGAGTAATACAATGTTTTCGGGACGAATTATCTTTTATTCCTCCACACGTAAGGTGTTTTTAACACTAAAGCAGAGATAAAAGCGACGGTGTTTTGCCAGGGAAAGCGTATACAATGAAGGTAGTTTGGAAGGAATAACTCTCATCTCGCTGCCAATTGGTCACGGTGGAAATCGGATGCGTTCCTCTTCTTAGAGAGAGAAAGAAAGAGTACCGGTAAACACACCCATTTCGTTTCATAGGCAAGCCTCTAATCGTGCGCGTGCTACGCAAAGTCTATTTGGATGGTCCCGATGACGAAAACGTTCAGTCAGAGCAAAACGTGACAGATTGGGGATAGACAGGAGAAAAGCAAACGGTAACCAGACTCTGTGTGTGTGTGTGTATGTGTGCGTGTACAGATCCACGTGCCGGAATGAACGTGTTCTCCTGTTTCTCTAACTGTTGAATTAGTCATCGTTTTTTAACCGGTTGAGTGCATGCCCTCACTGGTGTATAAATATTCTGTCTAAGGCGTCAATTCACCAACGTGGATCAACAATGAATTTCAAAACTACCGCTTCAATCTTGCTAGTTCTACTGTGCTTCAGTAAGTAAATATTCACATATAATTTTTCGGAAATTCGCTCGACACATGTGATTAGCAACTGCAGGCATACACGACCGTGGTCCACTAACAAAAGGAATTTATAAATAAATGTTTATGTACCCCTATAATTTTGATCTACACAATAAGAAATTGTCTTTTAACATATATTTATTACATCTTCGTAAACACAATGTTTTATCAGATAAATAATTGTTGTAAATAACCAGCTGCTTAACCGTGGATTGCTACCAGACAGCATAAGTGATTAGTCTACTGAAGAATTTGCAATTTCATAAGGCACAATACTTAATAAAAATTAAGCTTTACACTAGGTACAGTCTTATCTTTTATAATGTGAATTAGTCTCCTTTGTAATTTTGAGGGCAATACACCTCTGATGACAAACTATTTTACTTCGCGATAACTCAAGAGCTCCCTCAGTCCATTTCATCAATACTGAAAGAAAACAAATATCACGAGATGTTACATTTCGTTGATCCTTCTCAGTCACTGACTTAAAACAAATAGGCGCATATATGGAACACAGGATTAATCATTGATGATGAACGAACGTGTACAAGCATAGAAAGATTACTAAACTCGAAAGTAGAAGATCAACTCCACAGTAAATGGATTGATGGTATCAAAAACGTTTGTGCTCACAAGGTCGGGTGATTTAATGAAATCAGCAGTACTTCATCAATTGCCAAACGTTTAGCATTGCGATTAGGCAGAAGTGGTTTGAAAGACGAATTAGAGCGATGATATGTTTTGAAACAGATGATCCTGGATGTCTTGTAATCACTTGGCCATCAATCATCGGTTACGTCATCAACTTTATCAGCCAATTCGGAATATGTTCGGTTAGCCTGTGCGAGAGTAGACGGTTTGTTCTGTCTATGAGTGCGTCACCGCCACTGCAGGTGAACTGGTGTGTAAGACGGAACTCTTCGACGACCATGTTTACATTTGTCCAAATCGATTCCACAAGTGGAAGCAATGAGTCAGGGTTGAGCAGCTGGGAATGTACAGTCTATAACTTTTCAACTTCAAGTGAATCCGTAGTAACTTCAAGGGAATCCGTTGCAAATTCAAGTAGATCCGCCGTAATTTTAAGTGAACCTGTTGTAACTTCAGGTGAATCCAACCAATCGCACTCCATTGGAAATTCCACAAGATTATTGATCTTTCGGCCGTTAAATGTCACCCATTGGTTCGGGTCTGTCTAAACCCCGACCAGTCCGAATGAACTCGCTGCCCCATAAACAAACAAAAGTAATTTTCAGTGAGTTACTGGGCGAGGTTGAATGTTTCGGGATTGTGGGCAGAGGTGGGCCGTTCTGCCCCCCAGCCCCACCCCCCTACACACACACACACACCCGTTCCACCCGGGAACGCTTTGTTTGTGATCGTTGATCGAGTGTGCGTCATAGATTCGGATGAACGAACCCGGAGTTAATTGACCTCTGTCGGTTGGGTAAGGAAGCGAATCATGTCAAGATGGATCGATAAATCGATCACCATGCCCAGACGTGAATGTGAGCATGATTTATTGCATGAGTGGAGTCAGTCTAAGCCCTCAATAACCCAATCAGCAAATTCCATTGAGGCCGAGATTCTCTCGAATAAAGTCGATTCCTTTGAATCAAATGCGATTGCTTACGTATTTCTAATTTTGAAATGCACACTTGACAAGATACTTAGCATGCATAAGATAGTGGGGTGACTCCTGCAGTTACTTTCTCCCCTCGAATCAAACTGTTCATGATTATTTTGACCAAACTGGAATCAACCCCTACGATTGCTAACTTTTTCTATTTACACCCTAACGATAAGCAGAATGTCGACCTGCCCAACCTAGTCTGCTGGTTTTACATGATCGTTCGGCTGTAACGATGCCTAAACTTCCCGCCCCGATTGTTCTTTAAGCACCACGTGCCCTGGAAAACACTGCCTACCGAGGGACTGGTTCTGTGTTAACTTATCGACAACCGCAAGGTGGATAAGCAGCACACTGTATTTGAAAATGTGCCCTTAAGTCTACGAACTATTTAATGTACCCAGCCTATCGACTCCAATAATGATAGAAATTTGCGACTTATATCCTATATGTATGTCGTATATTCTCATCGCACATTCAGTGGTTAGATAAAGATCAAATGTATTAGGAATCAAGCATTTTGATAGCCGCCGGACAATGTACACGAACATGTTTAGTTGCATGCTGACAATGATCCTTCGTGATATGAGACTTCGCATCACTATCAATGCTTTCCAAACATACCATCCTCCAGTCCTGTTGGTTCACTTGTCCTTCGGTATCACCCGTCGTAATCTTTGCATGCCAATTTCGGAGCTCCGTTTTGATGTAACTCTTCGTAATGCTCCATATCATTTCGATGGGAGTCAACGCTGGAGAATATCGAGCTAGCCTCAAAAAGCTTACTCTTCCTCCGGCAACGACGGTTTCCAGTTTAAAATGACAGGTTGCGTTGTAACACACAATCACAATAACTGAGCAACGAACGTTTGCAACCATTGCAGACAAAATACGGAGTTGTAGGATGCTCCTTTTAGAGTACAATTCAGCATTCATAGCACCTGTGATGTGCAGATTTCTTCCCCTTGAACTGGCCAGTGGTACCCGACACCTTTGACCATTTGGTGCACATCCATAATTTCTTGAATAACGTAAGCTGAAGTTGGTTTCATCAATCCAGATAATCTCATAGTCCAAGTGTCTCGTACCATTGCAAGTTCTGAACATATCTAGGAAGAAATCACTCAAAACAGGTCGTTACATTACCTTTCCCTCTTCTGTTTATTATCCAGTAAGTTCATCGTTACTGGTAGTTGATGAATCTTTTTGTTGGTAATGAGTTTCCCATCTAAATAGTTAGTGATAGTTGTGATGGAAATTTCTTTATCATATTCAGCCTTTTGTTTTATCCGTAGAAACGACAGTGTTACAGTCGGATTCTCCGAAATCCATGAAACGAGTTGATCTATGTGATGATTTGATAATTTGTTGAACAGTCTTTCTCCTTGGGTGAATTCTGATGATTCTTATTGATATCTTCTTGCTCATATCATCGCTCTTGTTTTCTTTACACCAAATGATGCGGTAACCATCAAACAGTCATCACCATTGTCGTACGCTCGTAGTATACTACACTAACGATCCATTGCAGGATGTCACAGCACGAAAATACGATGTAAATGTCAAACGATAATTCAGAGGATATTTATATCAAGTAGGTAGGCGAATCCACTAATGATTATCGTATCCGAACCTATCACTGTCCCTCTATCTTATGGCAACTACATCACAGTTGCCTAATAATAAATCCAACTGACTATTGTTGCCAACACAAACCCCTTTGGTTGTTTGGTTGTTCCCAGTTCATTATTTTAACACAGGTTAGGTGTCACGTCATCCCAGTTATTAGATCGTAGCAACGGATGTTCATAACGTACGAGAATAGTTAACACCGTTACCAGCATAATGAGATCAAATAAATTCGACAGATTTTTCATCCATATTGTGCAGATGTAAAACAAGAAAATGTTGATTCCTTATCTGAATGAGCAGTCTGGCCTATTTGGTCATGCTTTATAAATATCCAGTGATACGATCTAATAGGCAGGATGACGCAACAGTTAATCTGTAGAAAAATAATAGACTGGAAACAATACAATAGTCAAAAGGGTTTATGTTGGCAACAATAGTCCGTAGGTTCATTAATAAGCTACTGTGTTATAGTTACTACGCGAAGGAGGAAGACTGGTAATTTTGGTCACTTGTTCAAAATATGATCATTATTGGTAGATGAGTTTACTAACCTGATACTTTTATGAAAAACGAAGTATCCCGTGACACAATCTATTTACCGCAAATTTTCATTATTTGAAGCTTCATTTTGTACTTCACACCTCATTTAACCAGTTGGATCTATCCCATGGTTGAAAAGTTGCATGAGCCGATTCATTCTAGGCCCTCAGTATTCTGATGAGTGAATTTCATTGTGCCAGTGATTTTCTCAAACAACACAGATTCCTTTGAGTCAGATGCGATACCCTACGTATTTCTTACTTTGAGGCGCACGCTTGACAAGATGCGTAACAATGGTAAAAACGGATACAGTGAAAGAATTAATAGTATTTCACAGATATCTTGCACGATATGAGAAATGTTAGAAAAAATGAATAACACAAGTGTGAAAATGTGAGAAAAAGACAGTCATTGAGGATATGAGGAGAATATAAATGGTGTCAGATAGATCAATCACTCTTATGGCCATGGTAACAGCAAAGTTTCCACCCTGTTCTGACTGATATGACACAACACCTAATGATCTGTTCGTGACATACCCGGTGATTCACCAGCCTGGAAACGCATTGTTGAGAAAAAAGCAGATGCCATTGAGGATCAGGTGCGGAAAGCCGACCGCTCTGTTTCAATCTTTGGCTGTTCGTTAAAAACATCTCACAGTTATTATTCACTGCAAGACTGACTAAACGAACGATGACAAAACAGATTTGGTTTGACTGAAATCTGAGTTTTCGGTGATCGTTCGAACAAACCGTCTTAATCCCTTTAAAATAAAAACCGGTAGTTATCAGTAAAAAAAATGCACTATTTTCTACAAACCGGAAGAAGCCAGTGACTACAGAGAAGCTGAAAAATAACATGTAATGTCGACACCACCGCCCAGCTCAGTTCAGAGTAGAAAAATGTCACTGCTCTCCAACTATATGATAGGTAGCTTGTTTATACAATTTTTCGTGGTAACACGCATACGGGGAAATATACTGCAAAGTGGCATCCGCGGTGCCCCTGAACCTTTTCACTCCTTCGGCATTTAGTACTAAGACAACCGTGGCTAGAATATTTTACCGACCTCTACCTAATACCTCATGAAGCACCCGGTACAGAGTTATCATCGCTTCTGGGATCATGGATAACTGTAACTCATTCATATCACCAACACCCGTCTCATTCACTAAACTATAAAGATCGCATAAATGTAACCAGTTTGTGAAAAGATGCGACGGGTTGAGGAATGATTTCATAAAGATAAAACTTATGTGATGAAGCTGAGTAGTGAACAAGAAGCCACAGGTAACAGATTGTTCTCACTGACATTGTGGATTGAATGTGTTAACCACTATCTTCCTCATATCTGTATTTTCTCCAAGCACCTTTGTATGGCCGCAGCCCCCTTCCTGAACGTTGACTGTACATTTGTATGATCAATAAATAGAAAAAAGAAGTGAAAGGACCATTTTAATCAACCAGGGAATAAAACATTTGATTTATGTTGGCTAGTGAACAGGTTCCAATTCGATCTTACTCTTCAGGCGAAATACTGTTAATTCTTTCACCATTGTTCCCATTGTTATTCATGTTATCAAGTGTGCATTTCACTGTCAGAAATACGTAAGCAATCGCATTTGATTCAAAGGAATCGACTTTATTCGAGAGAATCTCGGCCTCAATGGAATTTGCTG
>UZAN01049959.1:2597-20080 GCA_900618425.1 Echinostoma caproni
AAACCGGAAGCACTACGGTATTTAGAACGTGAGACTTGATAGCGTTTAGCTCCAAGGCCCACTTCTGTGTCCAGATCACGTTCTAATTGATCTAGAAAGCCTGAGTCCATTAGTTTTATGTCTCGGCAAAGATAAAGAAAGGAACTGCTAGTTCCCAAACAAAGTCATTTAAAACATCAGAAACAGCATCGGGCAACCGCAGCTTACAAATCAGAGGTAATGGATCTCGGGATAGGAGGCTACAACACACACAGTAGTGGCCCTGGAAGAAAGGCGAGCTCTGTTTAGACTCCGAACAGCCATCACAAACCTTTGCCCTAGTGTATTGACGCCCCTGTGTGCAGTCATCGAAAGGCCTCCAATCAGCCTTCCAGATTTTACTCCCTCTTGTAGAGAGTTAGAAGGAGTATTATACACACAGGCGAGTCGTTCCATAGATGGAACCCGCCATTACAAGAAAACCCAACGGGCAAAAGTCCCTACGTCCTGTGAGTTGAAGGTGGCGAAAGCCAGGAGACCAGGCGTTGCTCAGGCGAGGAATCAGAGTAACGTCTGGTGCCCAAGACGGGGTACTAGCCGGAAAATTGAAGACAAAGCGGATATGTTGGCATCACATTATGCCTCAGTGTAAACTCCAGACTCCAGCACACTGGCACATCCAATGAACATTGACACTGCCCTGTAATGGACCCCATTTACCAACCAAAACGTGGTCCTACAGCTGCGTTGGCTTAAGGTTCACCAGTCACCTGAACATGATTGTGTGCACCCGCTTATCCCGAGGGAGCCAGTGATTTAGCGCATCGAAAGCTTTCCTGAAGTCCAGGTGGCACACTTCGACTTACTATAATAATATTAATAATAACAATAGCAATAATATTAAAGGTATATTTTACAAAGTCCCCTGAAGCATGCAGAAGCGTGATCATATATACAACACAGTCATATGTACAAGAAAAGCGCAAGAGAATATGTGAAAGTCACTGGTGCATGAGGGGGAACGAGTACTGGAGAGGGAACTGAACGGGATTGTACGCTGCAATACAAATGAAACACAAAGCGGACAAGGCCGCTGATGAGGATAGAGGAGTGCTCTGACAGAGCATGTCAGTGAAAAAAGACCAAAACAGGAATCGTTATACCAGATAAACGGTGAAATGTTTAGACGTGCGGCGATCAAGGATTGAAATGGGGGGAGATGTTCGGTAGATCAATGTGCAGAAAAAAATGGAAACAGATACAAGAACAGATCGAATGAAACAGAACAAATTGGAAGCGTCTGTCAAAGTATATATGTATCCATGTATACGTCAAACTATATGTATTCAGTATACGGTGTGACTCAGTTGACTTCAGTGAGAACACTTTAGATGGCTTCGCGGGCTTTGATTAGGAATGGCTGACTTGGGTTATTTAGATTATTGGGGTGTTGGGCCGCTTTGAGGTGGAACTGACTACACGCTAGACACCCAATCTTAAACCACCTTGTATGTGAGCAGGTGGTATGATCCTTAACCTTGTTTGGAATGCGGTCGCATGTAGTCAAAGCGGTGGATACAGCCGCGTCCTACAGACATTGCCGGTGCCAAAATGTCCATTGCGGGTGTAGACCCCAAGGCTTCGTCAGGCCTAAGTCAAACGCATTTGGAATAGTGAGGTGAAACTTGGCAGTCTGGGGTGATACCCAACTGAGAAGGGGAAGGGAGAGAGACACAGCAATAGGCAAACGAAAATTCTAATTGAGGTTGGTTATTGGGTGCTGTAGTCCGAGAGGTTATTCACCATTGGTTGTCAATTTCACTTCTGGAATTTTTAAACTGAAGAAATGTACTATAGATGAGGGTAGATTAGGCCATATAGGACACATGTAATTAAGAGTCAGAGTTCAGTGCTGAGGAGGAGGGTCTGGTGTTGAATAGGTGACATCACTTTTTACAAGGATTCACCCAATGGGGTCGGTTCCACTTCTCGAGTTTTGAAGCGCTCGAAGTGTACTGTATACTTGGCGAGAGAAGATGAAATAAGAACACAGTTCAGCGATTAATGCCCTCTGTATGGCCTGGACAGACCGAGTTGGCACATTGCTTCAACTGTAAGCTGGCAGATGAACTTGCAGTGCCACTGTGCAACCTGTTCAATTTGTCATTCATTCAAGGATTTTCACCGCGGCAGTGGACAGATGCCGTCATTGTTCCACTACCCAGAGGTAGGGTTATGAGTAAACCTGAAAAATATCGCCCAGTCAGTCTTATTAGTGTTTTGAGTATAGTCACCCAGCTATACTACCATAGTAACCCCATATCTAACAATTCCAAATCTGTCCTCTTAATATACCGTGTCACTGGCCAGCCAAGCTGCTTTGCACCTATTTTATTCACGACTTATTTTTCGTTATACGGATCGAACGTTCAGCGCTTAGAGATGAATTCCCATTTCTAACGTTTTGCGTTGCGTTTTTCTCTGCGCATTGGTCTTTTATATAAATATCTTCCTGCATTAACCTACTCTCCATATTGTTTCGTGACATGCAATGCCCCCTTATCCCTTCTCAGTTGGGCTTTACCCCAGACTGTTGAATATTGTCTTTTTGTTCCAGATTCGGTTGGCTTGGGCCTGCCGAAGGCTTGAGGTCTACACCCACAATGAACAATTCGGCTCCGGCAATGGTTGTTGGGCACGGCTGTCTCCACCGTTTTGACTACATGCGTGCGCATTCCGGACCAGGTTGAGGATTATACCCCCTGCCTCACCTACAAGGTTGTTTAAGTTTAGGTGTCTAGCGTGTAGTCAGTTCTACATCAAAGCGACCAATGTTTGATTTACTTAAATAATGTAAATCATTCCATGACCGATCGAAGCTTCTAACCCAATGAATGTGTCCTCAGAATCAAGCACTGTCGCAGCATACAGAGAAACATGTACTTTGACAAATATATGAACTCGCTTTACTCTTTCTTCCTATTCATTCCTATTTGCTTGTTTTCATCCTCTTGAGGTTTTGTTTCACAGACCGTCTCTTTGTATTTCTTCCCAATAATGCCACACCTCGAATCTTCTCCACACAACGTTCGACGTTACTTCAATTTCCATTGACATGCTTTATTATTGTATTCCTTCATCCTCCATATATACACTTGTGACTATGTCCGATTTGTGATCCATTCGCACTGTTTTTCGTTTCCGCTCCCCCTTCTTCTCCATTGTGTTTATCTTCTAATTGGACCTTCTATATACCTGCACTTTTAATGTACTTATAACTTTTATGAACAGATGGTCATACTTTATGCAGGCATCACGGGCTTCGTGAAATATACATCATTATTATTACAACTGTACCATAAAAGTTACGGAAAATTGTGCTTTTGAGGGTTTGTAAATTTTTCAATAGAAGGGCATTTTCTGATTTAAATAGGGACTTCTACTCTAGCTTGGAGTACTTTTTAATAAAAAGGTTTGTTCTTACTGCTGACCTTACGTGAGAGATTTTTTGTGTAAGCTTTTGAATGACGTAACTGGTAAGGTGAAGGAAGAGAATACCTAGAAGTGTCATTGGAAGAGAATACGCGGCAATGAAGAAGCTTTTATAGACACATATGTCTGAGTCATAAAGGGTCCAAGCATAGAAGAATGCACCGTTCCATATAGTTCAGAGGCGATAAGTAACCAATAGGTTTTTGGTGAACGAACGCTGGACGTTCTCGATTATAATTTGATTTGATCTGGACAGACCAGAGAATAGGATGGGCAGTATTCTAGATGCTGTCTAGCGTGGGATATGTATGCACCTAGTATGCTGTTCCTCAATTTGAAGGATTTTATAATCATACCAACTATCTGCCTTTCTTTAGCTATTTGGAATAAAACGTGTTCAGAAAAATTAATGTTGTTTGAGTAGCAGAGCCCAAGATCACACAGACGTGCAGGATTGAATGGGTGCGTGATTTAATATGATGGATCTTGGTGGTATTAGATATATGTGTAGCAGCTTTTNCTGAGAAGTCCATCGTCCACAGAGTGCACCCTTCCTCAAGTTATATTACATCATTGTTGATATTTTGTAATGTATTGACCAGGTTTTGGTAGTGGAATTCGTAATCTATCTTAATTTCATCCGCAAAAGGAAAGTGAACACAATCACAGAGGACTGAAAATACACCATTGATGTAGAGTAGAAAGAGTGGGGGACCAAAAACACTTCCCTGTATGACACCACTAATGAGTGGGTTGTGACAGATTACCGTCAACGGATACTGCTTGAGTGAGATCTGAGAGGTAGGACGTCAACCAAGATAAAAGGGGACCATCGAAACCGTACGCCTTAAGTTTTGCAAGTGAACGAGGATGAGAGACACAGTCAAAGGCCTTGGTCATGTCTAGATATATGACCATTACAGACTGACCTCCATCTAACCTCCTTGTGACTTCGTCTAAGAAATAAAGAAGGTTGCTCAAACACGACCCTTTTTGAGAAATCCGTGCTGGGCAGGGCTAATCAACCTACGTCGAGTGACGTGCTCACAGAGAGCATTCCTAACAATGGTTTCTAAACCTTTACACAGCACGCTGGTCAAACTTACGGCTCTGCAGTGACCAGGTTGTTTCCTATATTCACTCGTTTGGATGGCTCCCACTGTGTCAGTCGCCAAAACACTAGGTACTCTCCCAGCCCTTAGGATCTCCTGGTAGAGTGCGGTTACTGCAGGGGCGAGCACAGGAGTTAGTGGTCTGATGACGCCTGGGTTTAACCCATCGCTGCCAGCAGACTTAATTACATTCATGCACGCCCGTCGTCTATTTTATAGACGTTTTCGAAATACCTCCTGAGTGTATCACACTTTTCGTAATCTGAGACAGACAGCCCAACTTCTGGGTTCTCTAGAGTGCCTACCGATTGTCTTAGTGCAGTCTGTGATTGTACATATCCACATTACCTCTTGGGTTCCTGGCGCATTCTACTGGCGATTTTAACCTCCAAGGTCATTTTCGTCTATTTTACTAGATGTTTTGCATAGTTTTTCGTCTTCTTACATTGTAGTCATCAATAATGCCCTCCTAAGAGAATAAATGTATTCCACCTACGAGTTCTTTACCCTGTTTATTGGCCGGCTTCTACCACTTCGTATGTGAGTATTCCCCGAGGCAGCAAGGAGGCATACCTCTCCGTCAGCTCTAACAGCTGGTCGCAAATTAACCCCCATCGTTGATCAACGAACGCCTCTGTTCCCTGCGAGAACCATGCTCTGGCTTCAGCATCTCGCTTTAAGTTCTTTACATTCATTCGCCCGAAATTACGACACCAGCTGAGGGGTGATTTTTCCTTCACAATGTATGTTTCTGGCAGAAGTACATTATGATCACTTTTACCGAGAGGAACCTTCTGTCTTAGATCGCCGATCTCATTCTCTTACGACGTGAGGACCAGATTCAAGGTAGACGGTCTCTGCCCTAGCCGAATACGCCTTGGTTCTCTCACGTGCTGGTAGAGTGGTGCCACATCGAAGCAGTTCATAAATTCATGTCTGCTTGCTCTTCTCCCTCGTCCTCATACTGCCATTCTATTCCGGGGAGAATAAAATCCCCCACTATAATTGGCGAGCGGTCTCCTCTACCGACTGTGGCAATGAGACCTATTAGCGCTGGATCATCCTCCGGGTGGAGTCTGATGATCTGCAGACACCTAATATGCGAAAGTGTCGGCCACTGTTTCTTACAATGCAACCTGTAGCTTGCACTGTTGGTGTACAGACTGTTAGCTTAGGTATTTCCTACAGGATATATTGCCGACGAACGAGCAGTAGGACCCCGCCCCCTCGCCCACCCTCCCTTTCAGTTTGATAGTGGGTGAAGTTCGGAGTGGCTAATCGTTCAACTGATATGGTTTTGGATAACCAGGTTTCAGTAAAGATCACAATATCGCAATCCTGGCTCCTAATAGCTAGCTCACCCTATTTGTTTCCAACGCTACATATATTTGTGTACCACAGTTTTAAGCTGTGTGGCTGAAAAACCAGTACTTGCGGGTGTTTTTCCCTATAGTTATCAGTGCCCTCGAGCGCAACACCCGAGGGAATGCTACGTTTTTTGACTTAACAATCCGCCCAAAGTCCTGCATAGAGCAGTTGCTCTTCCTTTCGAGGGACCTTACCCTGATGGGGCTTAATGCCATTTCGCCAACCGTATCATTGATTAACGAGACACCCTGATCTCCAGTTTCGGTGGCCGTTGAAGATCTGTCGTACGTCCCTTGCTACGGGCTTTGTCCCTTGGTCTCTACTTCGGCCATTCTAGACTTTGGGGTCTGAGTAGACCTGGAGTTCGCGGTCGGTGTCAGCGTCGGATCCACGACTTTAGTCGGGGAGTCGGTAGTGATTTTTCAGCTTCGGTTTCAGCCTAGCCACTACCTGCGTATGGATTTCTGCTTTAGGTATGACGCTGAGCGGTCGCCCTTCAGCCTTTACTGCCTTTAGTGGCACAATCCGAAGTGGGGTTTGGTTCCTTTTGAACTTAACAGTGGGGGGCTTTGCCATCTGCACCATCGGTTGTGCCCCAGCCCTTGACCGCTTTGGGGATCCCCTCTTGGTTCCGCGCTTTTTACCGGTTTTGGTCCTGTGAGTGCCAACAGTTTAGACCTCAGAGGAATAGAAAAGCCACCAGTGCGTAGCTCAGATTGCACTGGTGTTCCGGTTTTTTAGCAAGACACGGTTCCGGAGAGGCCTCTACAGCGGATACCTTGACGATGGCCATTTCGGTCGCCTTACTATTCCCTATCGCGGGTGAATGGTCTTGCTCTGGGATTTGCCATGTACCCTGCTTTCGAGTATTAGGTGTGATCTGATACCTTCCCCCAGTGACTGGATCAGTTTTCTCGCAGTTACTAGGAATTTGGTCCCGGACCGCAGAATTTCCGAATTCCACGAGGATGGGCCTAGTTTTTCTCTGTAGCCAGCTGCCTACAGGGTCAATCCAGCGGCCAATCCTCTGCACCCTCGTAATAAGCGCACGTGGGGGTAACCGAACAAGTCTCAGGAGGTCCCGGACGTTTCGATGTTCTATGTCTGCCCGGGCGTTTGCATTCCGAATTACCGGCTACTCATTGTTATAAACGGAGATATCCCTGTTTCTGCCCATGACAACGTCGTTCTCTTTCTTGAGAAGCGACCGCTCCCTCTGCAACGTAGTAATTTTCCCTTCTAGCTCTTTTACGATTTTTCTCAGATCCAACTGTGAATGCAGTGAGTTCTGGATTTTCACTTCGGTGTTGCCTACATTTAGAATGGGTTGTCGACCGGCCCCCTCGGTCAGCGCTGAGCACATGTAGCTTAGACCCTGCAAGGCGTCGTTTCCCACGTGAGCTTCTTAGGCGTTACGTTCCATGCGGGCACACCCTTGGTGGTATCAGTATCCGCAGTAACAACCGTAGTAACCGTAATAACATTATCAGACCGCGCGGTTTGTTCTTCTCTAATAAATGTTTGTCATTCCTAAGTGTTGGTTTATGTTTGGGTTGGTATTACCTTTATCCCTGAGGATTGTAATGCGTTACATCACTGCTTGTGGTTAACAAGTTATCGCTTACAGATTTTATTGACAATTCTATCCTAGCCTAGTATATACCGTGTCTTACCATGCCACTTCCTGCTGTAGGGTGCCGAAAGGCTCAAGCCGCTAGACGTGTACCCGAATCTTGTCTGTCTTCCATTCCCCTTAACTGCTCTGTCCTTCATGTTTCTAGTGACGCCTACAAAATAAGCTCCAAAACTGACCATAGCATCTCCGACACTAATAGCACACTTGAGTCCCTAGAACAGATTGTTTCAACGTTAACCCCACTCTTCTTACTTATGGATCCTTCATCCCAGCCAATGACCAACCTCGCCTAATCTGGTTTGATTTTAGATTCCATCGCCTCTGAAATAATTAGGCGTATCACGAATCCGAAACATGCGGTTGTCTTCAACGTGCCGGATAAACCCCCCTTAGGTCAAATTAAGGACACTATCCTGAAAGCTGCCAATATGTATGGATACCCATGTAATTTTATTAGACTTCGCAAGATGTCCCAACGCTTCTCTTGCCCCCTAATGTTGGAATTCTCTAACGATGTCTTAGCAAAGGATTTCATCTCAAATATTACTGCAAGGTCTTACCCATTTGAAACCATAAAAATTCACCCTTACAGAACCCCTCTCCAGAGGGCGACCCCGACACTATCCAAAAGTGAGCGGGGGTTACCAGGGTCAATGGACACCCCTCGCATCATCCCCCCGACCTCTATCCCCATTGAAACCCCATCTCACAGATCACGGATCCAACAAGTCGATCTCGATGCACTGAACGCACCATATTCCAACCTTCACCACCTAAGCGCCCAAACATTTTACCTGTGCCTTCTAGCATATCTGGTTGTTCTACGGGATACGCCACTCCTCTCCTCGTGGGAGCAGAAAATATCACTCTCAAATCAGGAAGTCCTCCAGCCTGACCGCTTTACATATAAATATCCCTATGCGCACCCCCTATAAATCTCGTAGCACAAATACTTCCCCTAGGAATCGTTTGTCTCGCCTACCCCTATCCCCCAGCCATGGCTTTACAACTACTGGTAAGTTTTCTGTGTCTAGCATAAACCTTTCTGCACCGAAATCAACCCGCATCACCCCACTAACCATGAAACCGTCGAATAGCCCCAGCAACTTCTCTATGTTCACTCTAGGTCCCATAAATCAAAACCCTACGGTCTTTAGACCATTGCCTACCTTGTGCGACACCCAGGGTTGCTCACCCTATACCCCTGAAGCCATATACAATTTACCGCGTCCTTCATACTTCCAGAATTATGCACCTTACTCGAGTCCCTTAAGGCCCTACCAAGGACTTACTGAAGCACCTGTCACAGTGACCGACCCTGCCGCTTGTTGGCCCATGTCACACATGAATCTCGATCGCCAATTCTCAAGCTTATCTGACTCACCCCCAATCAGTATCCTAAGGGAAAGACACCTCCTCCAACCACCCGCCCCTCAACTCCAAACGACTCCTGACGATCTACCCTATCCTTCATATTATCCATCTCTTCCCCACCGCTAGCACCCTATCCACTCTACGCATTTTTCTCCCCTCCTCGAGTACTTATAAACCTCCATTAGGTGAACATGTTCACTCCCTCATGCCTCCTACTCCCCTGTACCCCGCTTCCCTGGCCTGGCTTAATTATTGACGCTACCCATACCAAAACCAGCGTTCAACTCCCACATATGTGAAGACTCCCCCTATCTACCTCTCCATGAATAGTCCCTCTAACCTCTCACTTCTTGTACTTGTTTCCCGATCGATCATTAATAAAATGGTATCACTTAAAATATTGCACGAACTAGTTCCTTAGATTTCGTCATGGCCAATGGAACGTGGCTACAGAAGGACTTCTCAGCGCCCATCTCTTTGGCTGAGTACAAGCCCTTTAGGAAAGACAGGCAATACCGCTGTGCTGGCGGTTGGCTTGTTTATGTTAAAGCCCATCTACAAGCTACTGTATTAAACAGCCCTATTTTAGATAACACAGGAATCGATTTGGTTAGGCGTCGCATGTCACTCGCAAACCATGATTATTGGTTGTATTTATCGCCCCCTTCAACATCTCATGATTTTTCTTTTCTTTCTGAACCATTCAACTACCTGGCTGATCTTGCACCGGAACCCATACTTGTAGCAGGTGACTTCAACGCATTTGGTATATCTTGGTCCTCCTCAACAGCACCTAACAGCTTTACTTCTTTCCTATCTAGCATTACGTCTGTTGGCTGGACACAGCACGTAAAATCCTCCACTAAGGGAAACCATGTTCTGGACTTAATTTTCACAAAAGGCCTAATAGTATCTCTGGCATCTATCTTGGACCACTTCCCAGGTAGTGACCATAGAATGATGAAACGCACCTTTTTGCTTCAACTTTTCCATAGCTCTGACCCTTCAGCCAAGGCTCTTCTTCTTATTACTGATTGGTCTTCTCTACCCAGTTTGATTCGCTCCTAAGATTGAACTGATTTTTCCCCTCCTCTAACCCACAAGCTGCAGCGGATATACTTTACCCGAACCTTTCTAACTGCCTCCTCTGGCTAACCCTGAATACCTTACTTACTCATCGAACCCCTCCTACCTCGATAGATTATGCAAAAAATTTAATGTAATAACTAGGCTATAGAAAACTACCCACGACTTTTCTCTCCTCATGCAGTTGCATCGGCTCGAACAGACGATTCAACATAAAACTAATAATTTGCATAGAAACCAAGAACTTTAGGCTTTGTCACATCCTAAGCCAGTTGGGAAAATCTCCCAAAATGAGTCGGGCGAGAAACAAAACCAACATCCACTCTGACGAAGTACTGAAAATTGGTTCTCGTAGATCGGGTGAACTGAAATCTGTTTCGCCTGTTCGCTGTGTTTGGCAAATTGTTTGCAAACAAATTGTCAAGCTCGGCGAACAGGCAAAATAGAATTCAATATTCACTCTATTTCTCACCTTAACCTTCCACGTAACGTTGCCGTCACCACCCCACAGGAAATCTGTGAAGCCCTAAACTCCGTATTCACCTCCTCTTTCACCAGGGACTCTAGTTTCACCCCTACCAACTTGTCTATGTCCATAACCAATTCTCTAAATGTCATCTGCAATACAGCCAGAGAATTGCCAACCTTCTCACTGCAACCAAGCCCTCCTCTCACCCTGGACCAGATTGACTACCCCACAATGCCATATGCTTATGAGGACCTAACATACCCTCATCTTGTTGAAACTATTTTCCCTCGCTTTGATCGGCGGCATTGTACCACCTCAATTAAAACAACCCACCATCATCGCACTTCACAAAACGGGTCCCACCGGTGATCCATCCAACCACCGTTCAATTAACCATCTTTCTATCCTTTCTAGAATAATGGAAAATATTGTTAAAAGGCAACTCCCTGACTAACTTTTCAACGGGAACCTACTTAGCAAGAGCCAACATGGCTTTCTTAAAGTTCGCTTCTGTCAAACGTGCCAGTTCGACGTTTTAAACCTTCTTACTAAATCAGTGGATTCCAATAAAGCTTATATAGTAAACTACCTGGATATGATCAAAGCTTTTGACAGAGTTTCGCACCCACGGCTTATTAACAAAGCCCAAACTTATGGGATAGGTAACCCATTCCTCTCATGGCTTTCTTCTTACCTATCAGACCAATCTCAGGTGGTTTCGATAGAGAATGTTTCTTCCAAGCCACAACCTGGTACCAGTGGTTTGATTCAAGGCAGCATACTAGGCTCTTCACTGTTCTCTATGATGTTCTTTGTGGTCGATGTCTTTTTCGGCAAACAAAATTATCATATTGTCTTTTCGATGATAAGTGCCTTCAAGTACTTTGACCGTGAACGGTATCCCTATTGCCCATTCTACATCCGTTCGTGACCTCGGACTCAGCTACTCTTGTTCTTCTAACTTTGCGGAGCATTGTGCTTTGCAAGTAGCCAAGGCCAGACGTTCAATAAACCTTGTCTGTAGAACATTCAGTCTCTGCGATAACATAATCACTTTGTATAACTTCCACACTAGACCGTTGTTAGAGTTTTCGTCAATGGTGTACTCCAGCATGAGAAAGTTGGATATAGTAGCCATATAAATGTTCAGCGAAGATTTACTGAACAAATTCTTGGCTAAACCTCAGACTTAAACTACATGGAGCTATGTCTCCTCTTAAACTTTGACCCCTTATGGTTATGCCGTGCAAAGCTTAACCTTACCCTTCTGCACGGATTCGTGTATAGGCAGGCCTATTCGTTAGATGTAATCTGATTTAAGGTTAATCCCCCATACCCGATTCGTAATCACGTAAACGTTCTCCCACTACCTAATGATAGAACAAACACCAGACGTAAACTTTTCCTAGTTTCTTATTCACGCTTCTGGACTAAAATTCCGGTCTAAATAAAGCAAATAACGTCCATCTCAGCCTTTAGGAATCACATCCGTCTTAAATGGCCCAACTGCACAATCGTCACGACGAATCATTAGCTTGTGAAAACGAACTAGATTAGTAAATGTCGACAAAAGATCGCAGTATAGGAAACATTGTGGAACGCACTTATGAAGTATTGTGACTTATTATTCCTAAATTGATACGCTTCTGACCCAGTCTTTCATTTGATTCATTAGGCTCAATTATGTGGCACATGTTAACTAGGTAGTTATGTTCACTTTCCAACTTCCATCTAATTAGTACACCGGTCGAGCTTCAAAGCTTGATTAACGAAAAACAAACGTTTCAGGTGGAAACCTATACTAGGTTTAAATTCTGAATTTTTTTAGATTTGTAAAGCTTTTGGTTCGTTCTTTCATGTTTACCCGTCTGATCCATATCATCTCTGTGGCACATGCTGAGCAAGGTGTGTTCAGTTTTCAGTTTATCTCTTTACCATGTGTTTTCGGTGCGCACCTTCCTGTTAAATATATGTAATTTCGGACCTGTACGCTTTCCCGTCATTCATTCGTTAAATACTGTGTTTCACCTCATTCCTTCTCAGCTGGGTCTTACCCCAGACTGTTGAGCTTCACCGTTTTGTTTCAGATTCGGCTGGCTTGGGCCTGCCAAAGGCTTGGGGTCTACACCCACAATGAACAATTCGGCTCCGGCAATGGTTGTTGGGCACGGCTGTCTCCACCGTTTTGACTACATGCGTGCGCATTCCGGACCAGGTTGAGGATTATACCCCCTGCCTCACCGACAAGGCTGTTTAGGTTTAGGTGTCTAGCGTGTAGTCAGTCCCAAATGAAAGCGACCTACGCCTGAATAATATAAATAATACAAACCAAACAATCCAGTAACGTTGAAGCCCCGAAGTCCATTGTCCCGTGTTCACTGAAGCATTTCCAACTCTATCGACATATGAAACCGTTTATTTTTAAGCCGTGTGGTGTCTCTTCCTGAATCACTCTGCTCTTCTCCTGCTCAACTGCAGCGCTTCTTCCGAGGTTATGAATGTTTCATCTTCACTGTTCACCTGCTCTTCAAACTCGTTTCTGGTCATTTTCTCTTGAAGGGATACTCCAACTTCCAGTGTTTTGTCTTGCCAATCGTTTTTCGTAAGACAAACGTTTACATTGATTCGCTCTACATAACTGATCACCCCCAGTACTCCATTACATAACCTTGCCCGATTTGTGTTTCGTTTTCACTGTATTGCAAATTTACGTTATCATTCGTACCCGTTTGGAAATTATATTCTTACAATCTGTAGTATCACTTTTATCTTCCCTGTCATTTATACATTGTTGTACATTTGATCATGTACACAAGCATGCTTCACGGGCTTCCTGAATTATACCGCTATCATTATTACTATTATTATTGTAATCACACTGAATACCGCTAGCAACCAGTTTCTGACACTTCAAAGCTCTACAGCAACCCGTTTTGGCCATTGCGAAAGCTTGCAGTGCGCAATTCATTTCTCCATTTAAAACGTCATAAACAATGTAATCACTGATTTTAAGAAGTAGCACCCGAAGAACTATCAGAAATCTTGACTTAGCGGGTTTACAGACTTTAACACGATTAACAGCGGCTACCGTGGCTTTAAATCACAATAGTTTGCAATTAAGAGACTAGATTTTACCACGTTGAAAATTTGAAAAGAAAGGAATCAAGGTTGTTCAGTCGTTCAAGACTTGCGGCTTAAGCCAACGAGAGTCCAGTTTCATGTTCGAGTGGGCGTGAATTTCCCCCGTGCTTCATCCATCCGCTATCCCAGTTTTTGTTTTACCAATGGTGGTTTGCTGGTCCACGGATTGCAGAGTGAATTATAGGAATTACTTCTGAAATAAGTGGTCGACTCACTATTAAAAACGNAAGCCATTATACCGATAGACAATTAAGTAAAAAAGACGAAGGAAAGCAGAAGGATAAGGGTGAAGTAATGGTACTATAGTATTACTAATACTAATAATAATAGTAAAGGAAAGTGAGGAAGCCTCTAGAAGAAGGGGGGTGCGTAATAGAGGGATGAAGCAAGGAATTAAGATCCCGGAATCAAATCAGGTCAAGGAACATGGCAGCCCAGCTCTTGTCCAGTCTGGCCTTGAACTGCAATACAGTCTGGGCCGAGACTACCTTCGCCGGCAGTCTTTTTCATGCGTTTATCAGCCTATGGGAGAAGTCATTTGCCCTTGTGCTCTTCATGGCTCTGCCTTTGCTCATCTTCAATTCGTTGCTCCTGAGGGAAGGGTTGTTACTTATGCTGAGTAGGAACCTCCCGTGCTGGCGATTACTTTCCATAAGATCCCCCCTCAGTCTTCTTTTCAGGGAGAAAAGTCCTAACCTCTCCAGCCTCTGGGTGTACGCCAACCCTTGGAGACCCGGGAGAAATTTCGTGAATCTTCTTTCGAAACTCCTCTTTGCATTCTTTCAAGCGTGTTCATGTCTCCAATTTTGGTTGGTGCCTATGCCTGGACTCCATACTGTATGTGGGGACGAACGAACGCCTTGTACAGTGGAAGCAGGACTATTGGATCCCGGGATGCAACAATGCGTCGCAAGTGAACAATACTCTTTGAGCCTTCCAAGCAGCCTCCACACATTGTGTTGATGGCTTAAATGACTGGTGCATAAGCTCCCCTAGATCCTTTATAGTCTGTGTGCTGAATTACCAGGGGGTATTGAGGGTTAACGTAGTGCACTACAGGGAAACCGTCAGGCACTAAGTGCCTGCAATTGCTGGCGTTTAGTGGTAGAGCCCAGACCACGGACCAGTTATAGAGGGTGTCTATTTCCTACTGTATGACATCCCCGGTTGGCCTACCTACAATAGTAGCATCAGCAGCTAATAGAAAGCACGGCGACTGTGGCGTTTGAACTAGATCGTTAATTAAGATTGTGAACAGCAGAGGCCCAGGTACCGATCCCTGTGATATCCCACTGCAAGTAGAGGGGGAGGTAGATCTGGATTCTTACAGTTTCACGTGAAAATTGCTTCCTTTTAAGTATTCTCCTATCCAGTCTATCATCCTGAGAGCAACTCGCGGGTTCCTTAACTTAAGTAAAAGCAGCCAACGGTTGACGGAGTCAAATGCCTTCTGGAAATCAAGATAGCAGACTTCAACAGGGTCACCACGGGCTAGCCTGGCAGTTACTTCGTCAAGAAAGGCTAGCAAGTTCGTCAGGCAAGATTTGCCTTTGATGAACCCGTGCTGCTGCGGTGCTACTAGACGATGATGAGTTAAGTGGCTAACAAAGACACTCCTCCATCACCTTTAGTAAGATGCGCAGAAGACTTACCGGTCGGTAATCTCCGGATCTCTCCCAACGTCCTGTCTTAAATAATGGCATAACCTCTGCCGTTTTTCTATCCGTTTGGTATAACGGCCTGATCTAGGCTTCAGCAATTGGTGCCAGGATGTCCACTAGGAGTTGGATAATGGCTGAGTGTAGCCCGTCGGGGCCATTTGCCTCGTGCTTGTTTAGGTTTACGAGTTCTACAGCTACCTCAACGCTGGCGATATACAGTTGAGGCATTCCTGAACAATACTTGGGGGCAGGATGTCCGGTAGGTGGCCGTCGTCCTCTAAGTAAACGGATTTAAAAAAGCTTAGTAGGCCCTTGGCCTTTTCATTGGCTGTTATGGCTAGTGTAGACAGAGAGGTTTTAATGATATCTACTGACCCTCTGAGCTTGTCCTTAGGCCGCACGTAGTTGAAGTAGGTTTAAGTACATGCTTTGGAACGTAGTGCAAGCGCCACTTCGTACCGAGTTCGGTGACGATTTTTCTGCCTGGCTGCATCGTCCCTGGCTTTCCTGTAAGCCAAGTATAATCTGTTCCCCCAATTAGCCTGAAACAGTTTCCAGGCCATATGTTTCCGGGCCTGGGCTCTAACCAAGGCTCTCCTAATAACTGGAGGCTGTCCCCTCCTTCTTCTCCTCCTGAGTGGAGCGAATTAATCCGTCAGTTGTTTCAGGTTTGCTTTAACCTGGTGCCATAGACCCTCCACTGAGAGTCCCGCCACCTCTAAGTTGAAAGTCCTAGCGCGCTCTTAAAGAGTCGGCACGTCTAACCTACTGAAGTTTCCCCGCCACTTGTCAGGCGGCTTTGAATTATCGAGTGGTGCAGTGAAGCGCAAAGTGCCGTGGTCACTTTTACCTAGGGGGAGGTACCATTTGGAGATCCTCAGCATCACCATGGTACTTAGTGATTACCAGATCCAGCGTCCTCAGTCTATGCCCCATGAGCCATCGGGTGGGTTGGCACACGTGCTGGATCAAGCTCTTCTCCTCCATTAGGTTCATTAGTCTGTCCCCGAATGTCCCACCTGTCGATATCCCCAAGGCCCAATCGACTTCCGGGGAATTGAAGTCCCATACTATCGGCACTATCAATCTTCGTTACCGCTTCTTGTATTTATCGTAGGAGTTGATCACTTTCACCCCATTCGCTGATGGGCTCCGATAGATATATACTATCGTGAGCTTATCTCCTCCATTAGTAATGTGTGCTGAGACGGCCTCGATACAATCAAGGAGAATGCTTCCCCTTGTAGTTGCCACATGTATAAGGTCACGAGGAGTATGACTCCCCACCATTTCTTACCCCTCCCCTGTCAGCTCTGTAGATGGTAAAACCTACCGGGCAAACGGATTTATCGTTTGTCTATTCCTTCAACCATGTCTCCATTAGGGCAATACAATGCAATCCAGCAGCTTCTTCCTCCAGTTCTTTCCACCTGTTGTCGATACTGCATACATTGCTATACAGTATGCTGAGGCAACTAGACCCTATATTTGAGCGGATTTTGTCTAAGGGAGGGTTTGTGCGCTCGAGTGTGAAGCTCGAGTGCTCACCCCGTTTTTCTCTTTGTCGTCCCGCGGGGGTTCACAGTTGATATCCCAGCAATTTATACCCTTCTCGATCCCTGTATTCTACGGTGTGGTGCATCATAGCGGTGATCGTTGGAGGATCGGACTTAAGTCATTCTTTGGCAAGCTTATCACGGGTGATGCTAGTCCTTAACGCCGACACTTCCTCTTTCTGTCGGGGAGGATGGTCTGCTGTATGTGATGCTTGTGCTACCTGTGCCATTCTTCCGCATCAAATTATCCTGTTCTACCCTTATTCGAGAATTATTGTTATCGTGGATTTGGTTGACGCAGGCAAGAACATATCCCTGTAACTCGGGTTACCGAATTTGATGAGGAACGGTCTCTCATTCGCCATTATGTTCCCATCCCCTTCGTTCCACCTTCCAATTCCCAGCACCCTCTTTACGAGGGCATGTGCTGGGATACCTACTAACCTCAGTAGATGAACCGCTCTCTGCCGGATTTCCCTTGTACTTTGGTGAGTAGCTGTGCATAATGTTTCAGGGATGTCCAATATAGCCACATTGCGGTTACGTCCCATAGCCAGTTAGGCTTGGCTGGCCAAACTTCCTACCCCATTTGCCAGCTTGTTGCTGTTT
>UZAN01049960.1:1982-13747 GCA_900618425.1 Echinostoma caproni
ACAACGAAGGCGCTGGATAATCAATGATATCCCGGATTTTGTCCGGGAGAGGTTGAACCGCAGTGGCCAAGAAGATATGGCCAAGGAAAGTTACGGATGATTGACCAAACGAGCACTTTGAAGTGCCGCTTGTTATTCCACATTGGGATAAACTTTCGAAAAGTGCGTTGCTGATCTACCACAAGGAAGGAGGTTACCAAAATCTCGTCTAGATAGTAGTAGATGTTGTTAAGCCCGAGGCAGACTTGGTTGATGAACAGCTTAAAAGCGTGAGGAGTTTTACTCAGCCCGAACAGCGAGCGAACCAACTGCAAAAGCTGTTTCGGAGTTATTGTTTTTAGCGATAGTAATAAGCGCGAACCAACTCGATCTTCCTAACGAACAACTTACCAACAAGGTTCGCAGTCATGACTTTTATGTTCGAAATAGGATAGCGCCGTCTACTCTTCTAAGTGTCGAGATGCAGCCCAATATAGCGCATGGGATTTTCGCGACGTAGAAAACCAATGAGAAGTTACGACGTAGATTAAAGTCCAATGAAAGTAATTTCTGAATGTAGGTATCCATAGGTGACCCGTTAGCAGTTTTCAACTGGTTACCGGCCACTTCCACAGTTGTGTCGATGTTTGGTTGACGCTTATTTTGACTCCGGTGTCCATCAGAAAATGTCTACCAGAGGATTGCTGTTCTTGGTGAATAAAGTCGACGTGACACCGTTAGGTAGGTACACACGTAAAAAAAGTTAGGAAATCAAATAGTTGGGGAGGCGTGCTGTAGCAGTCAGAATAGCAATCGGAATCTAAATGAGCAAACTCCGACCCGGATTAAAAGCTCAATGAATAGGGCAAATCAGGTAGAAAAAGAAAAACTGTGAATAGTGTTAATTCTATCTCGCTATTCATATATAAACCAGTGTTCAACCATAAAAACGCAAAACAAATATTTTGGGAAAGGGAAAATAACCTCATGGGTTATCTGGGGCTAAGTTGATCTTGGGACCGGATGTGGAATTCTCAATGATCACAAAATTGTTAGGTCATCCGATCGTTGGGACCACTCGGAATATGGGGTGTGTTGGCTGGTGGGCCAGGGGAGCTTAGGCGCCTGCACAAATTGTTTTTGGGCACATTACGCTGTTTATATATAAATCAGTATTCAACCATAAAAACGCAAACAAATAAAATTTATTGTGATGTATTTGGCATGACTACGAATCACTGAAAACGAGCTTATTCGCCATTCCTTGTTCTATTTGAAATGTGTTCTGTGGGACTGTTTAGACAATCAATTTTATTTAGCAAAGCCAAAAGATATATCGCATTTGTCATTTACACATTGTTTCATTCCGTGTTATCCAGTCGGTGTCAATGGGGTCCGTTTGTTAACCCCCAAGCATTTAACCATTCCTATCGGATGTAATCGGGCCCACCTGATTGGTAGGAATCTCTGTGTCCTGATTGGCTGTCTGAGGGCTGTATCATTGGTACTTACGTACTGCCATCTAATCTCGCTGCACCATGAACACATGTTCACAATTTGAAATAAGACTGATAAAATCCAAAAGTGTACCTCAGAAGTGTACAATAAACGGGTTGATAAATCGATTGTGGGTATGGCATTTAGAATGTATTTGGATGACTTTGAAACAGTCGTTCAGTGGAGACAAAGGCTACCATGATAGCGGGAAGTTTTTGTTCCCCTTTATTAGACCAGTGAGCACAGAAACATGACAAGTTTTTCGAAGTGCAAACATTTCACTCACTTTACTCAGTTGCCTACGTAAAATATCGCAATTTATAAACCGTAACAAACACATTGAAAGTGAGCGGTAACTTTATTCAATGAATCAATCAATGTACAAACAGAATTGACTTTTGTGTTGTCACGAGCATTGTTCCTTGAGATGCGAACAATTTTAGATTCCAATAATAATAATACGACCTTGGTAAAGTCAACTTTGTGACCTGTTAACATGGTACAATCGATCTCTCGGTTTTTCCTGCCTCATTTGAGCTTTCTACACCATCCGGGTTAGTAATCACTTGGGTCCTTGTTGTTTCACTCACTAGACCAGAAATCGATCCGTTTTTGTGCATGTAAATGTCACTGCAGCGCCAGGTAAACAAGCAGATACGTTGTGATGCATTCAGATCAGTATAGTTCCAACGGCGATCGGGAGGGCTTAAGCCTCCACGTACGTCTCAGAGCTGATTTTAAATGCTGATTCTGTCTTTTTTGAATGTTTGCAAAATGTTTTCNATGTCCGATGTCCGATAAATTGCGCTAATCGGTCGCAAAATTGCTTGTTGTGGGCTGCCCAGGTTTATTATGTTTCCGAATTTCGCATTTACATCTTGATTCCTCATGAGTAGTAAGAACGTGTACTTGAAAATAAAAGGCTTTAATGCAAACGAACTATGGGTCACCGATAAAATCATAGATTGAAGTCAAAAATCGGTTTTAAAGCACTTGTAATTTTGTTAAACAAATAATTCAAATGCATCTTTCAATTTATACTTTACTTGTTCTGTATGCAACGAAAATTACCATACTTGAGGTGTTTTGCAACCAGGATTTGTTCCTTTTGGATTTTTACACAAATTAAGAAAATAATGATTTGTTCGTTATCAGTCAGTTGATTTTCCAGAATGCTCAGATAGAGAGAGAAAGAGTGCTCGGGGGTCCCAATCACGGATTTTGTCTAAACTATAAGCTGCTACATAGTTAAGGACTGTAACTCACCACCTTTCATTCCGAACTCCGTTTTGTACATCCGGTACAAATTTGTTTCTCTTTTTCTCGGTTTTAAGTGCCAAAATCTCGCTGCCAAAGAAGCTTATGTTATTTTGCAAAAGCAGTACATTTTTGGAGACCATAAATTATGATTGATTTCATGTTATACTATTTATACAGCAACTCACTTATATGATTGAGAAAAATCTCAGCAAGACAAGAAACATAATGATTGCCTCGTGAAGCATTCTTTTGCGGCTATTGACGGAAAACGTGATTGAGATGATTAAATCGTGCTGATGAAAACCGGAATAGAGAAGTATATGTAAAGATCAGTTTGAACCCATGCTAGTGATAAGTAATGGAAAACAACAGTAAATTGTGGATGAAATTGTTTACGTTTGATTGACTGACAGTCAAAAATTGTTTGTGTCGTGAAACCGGTAGGGCAGGGGAGAATTGATTAAATGTGATTACATAGTCAATCCCGAAAAGATTTCCTTTTCAAATTTCATCTTTCCAAGGACCAGCTACCTTTGTCTGGTTGTTTCACACTCGGCGGTTTGGAATTGTTTTGTTAGTTTAATTCTTTGGTGCGCAGCCAAATTGGTTCTGGGTACAACAATGACCGAGTCATGGGTACGAATACTCATTGTCTTCTTCCCCTAGAACAATCTAGTTCATTGCTCCGTCATTTTCACGAGGTGATTGGAATCCAGATGTTATCGAATCACCAAACTTGTGATCGATTGGGTGCAGAAAAAGTGGTAACTCCTGACCATGGAACAAAGTAAGGATCGATTCGGCTACATCAGATCACGAAGAACCTCAAGAAAGACCGTGAGAACCAGTGGGCAATGATAGCTAGTGAAATGAAAGTATCAGCCGCTTCAGGAAATAGCCAAACACTATTCGAACTGATGCGCAACATGGTAGTCGACGTATCCCAGTTACTGAAACGATGTGCAATAAAAGCGGATAAGCCATTCACAGTAGGGAACAACGACTTGACCGGTGAGCGGACTATCGGAGCGAACGGTTCTACTGGCCAAGAGCGATAACCAGACTATATCGTCTGTTGTAGCAGAAGTTCCGTGGGCGGTGAAATATGAACCTCCTACTGAAGTAGAATTACGATCTTGCATCCAGGTCCGACAGGCTTCCTCTCACTCTTTTCAAGAAGGGTGTGATAACCTCATAGAATAAATTACTTATGTATTGCATAAAACTTGGTCTCGGGAGCGCATTCCATCATTCTGGAGCGAATCACTTAGTCTTCCAATTTTCTAGCAGGGATCTCACAACGACTGCGTAAACCGCCGCGGGATAAATTGATCCTATTAGCCTCCAAGGACCTAGTCTCTGTCATACTTCGAGATCTGATGCCCTTCAGGAAGAAAAATGTCTGCAAACAACAAACTGGATTCCGACCAGGTCGTGGTTACATCCACCAGCGTTCACATTGCCTCAAGTCCTCGGTCTGCACTATGGACATAATTGACCAACAGTTATCGTGCTCCCTGCAGTGAAAACAGCCTTCGACTTAGCTGACCGCGAATCCCTTATGAGTTCGCGCCTTCGTAAAGGAATGTCAAAGATGTATATGAACATACTGAGTTCACTCTACTCATATACTTCTGGTAGCGTGAGGGGCTACGTGAATCTGAGTAGGTCGTTCATAACTAGCAACGGTGTTCTTCAAGAGTGCCAATTCTGTTCAGTTTGGTCATAGCCGAAA
Source organism: Echinostoma caproni (assembly GCA_900618425.1). Taxonomy (NCBI): domain Eukaryota; kingdom Metazoa; phylum Platyhelminthes; class Trematoda; order Plagiorchiida; family Echinostomatidae; genus Echinostoma; species Echinostoma caproni. The sequence continues at coordinate 6,454 of UZAN01049960.1, forward strand.
TACTAGAGTAAACATTAAAAAGTCTCCAAAATGTAGGTGTTGAATGGGCGGCTGGAGAAAAGCTGTGCGACCTAGAGTACACTGACAACCTCGTTTGCGTGTTCGAACGTATGGAGGATGCACGAAACGCCTTTGACAGGCTAGCAAGTTCTATTGCTCCTTTCAGCATAGGCTTTGCATCTTCAAAGTGCAAAGTGATACCACAAGACTGGATATCACCAAATCCAGCTATGAAACTATATAGTCAAAAATTAGCCTAGGTTGACTGCTTCTCGTACCTCTGGATAGCTGCGTGACCAATGACGGTAGTACAGCAGAGGAGTTAGCCACCCGCATTTGAAAAGCTCGAGCACTGTACACAGGACTAAAACACCTGTGGCGACTACGTGACGTTTCACTGAGTTTAAGAATTCACGTATACTCCGCCACTGTACGATCACTTCTGCTTTACAGTTGTGGGACCTTGAATTCGCGGGTAGAAGACATCCGTTGCCTAGTGGTTTTCGACAATCAATGCCTACGTGGTCTGGCCCAAATGGGATGAAGTGAGTGGATTAGTAACCTAGAAGTAAGTTCTCGGGTACTCGAGAATGCATCGAACAAGAAAGGCCTATGGAATCGAATTCAGCTCAATAGGCTCCATCTGTTGGGACGCATTTTGTGTATGCCTAACTGTCGCCCACCTCACCGCACCTTATTAGCAGTAGCTGTTGCAGACTGGAGGAAGCCACATAAAGTCCAGTGGATGACGTACCTCTGTATTGACAGGTTTAATCACTACTGAGCTGTATTTCACCCGCTAACCTTGTAAATCGTGTTGACACAATTACAGTCAACCCATTCCAATTCAGTGCCTTACGTGTTCTTCACAAACCAGGGAAATCACGCATGGAACGTCTCCTGTGCGAAACCCCTTTTGAGTCAACTGGTAAGGTTTCTACAACAAGCATCCAAAAACAGCGGGATTCCATAACTAACTCAGGTTTCTAGTGATGCAAATCTTTAAAAAAATGAAAGAAAAGTGATGACGGACAGATATGCGGTGATTCAACTCCTTTTGTGGCTGTCGAAACATGTTCATGCGGCTTTTAGTTTCAGTGGATACTGACACTGTCTGGTAAAAGTGTGTTCCGCTCTAAGTGATAACTGTTTGGGCTCATTGGTCGTTCGATTGGGGCACGAATAAAATTAGATTTTTCCGACATCTTTTCACGGTAGAATCTCAAAATAAAATTTAGACAGCGGTGAGAAGTGTTTTACAGAATATCAGCTTTTGTAATATTCTCGCAAATAATCTCGGTCGAACATCTGTTCGAACAGATTGCAACCGTTTACTCCGAAAAAGTATATCATTGCTTCTTAATAATCACATAGGTATCTAACTTAGGTTCGAAACTCCTACACTTCAATATGGTAGACAAAAGAAAATGATTTATCTTCGTGTCTGGGATTCCTCGAGAGTGCTTTTAGAAAAGCTAATCATTTGCATCTGTTATGAAGTATTCAGTGTTTCTTCACTCAACCTCCTGATATACTAGATACCGTAGAATCAAAATTCTCCAAAAATTCACACACATTCATGCTGCCGAATGATAAGCTGCTGCCTTGGGGGAAAATGATACAAACTACTGATATTTATGTGTGAGCAGTGGAGGAGTTGACTCAATTTTATCGGGAAATTTGTCATGTGTAGAGCAAATGAAACGTGAGCTGAAAAACAAGGAAGCACTGTACAGCTGTTTTGACCTGATTAGGTCTTAGCAGCATTGTGAATCCATCGACCCGACTGGGGATCGAGGTGCGATGCCCTCAACAAGCTCGTAAAGATGGATTTAGCTATAAAAACGGCCCGATCAGCTGCCCGGTGACCGAGTGGATAGTACGTTCGCTTTCTGCTTGTGAGATCCCGGGTTCGATCCCAAGTTGGATCGATAGATTCGCATTGCTAATGAAATCCAACTAGGTGGAAACAGCTGAACAGGGCTTTCCATCATTTCAGTTTACGCTTAATTTGCTCTAGGCTCGGTGAATTCCCCAACCGATATTTGTACTGTAATCACATGTTCATTAGTGAACATATGCAATTCATTCTTTTTTCCATCGGGACTCCATTTCGAACGATCTTATATGATAAATAGACTTCTAACTAGATAATTTGTCAAAATAATCTGCCGTGTCATCCATCCTTTCCCTTGTTCTTTAGCGGTATATCGTAGCTTACAGTCGCGATCAAAAGCTACCAGTATCCAAATGGAGACGAGTCGAGACCAGCTCGGAAGCCACCCAGATAGGTGGCCTGCAATCCGCAGAAACGTATTACATTCGAGTTTCAGCTTCGAACTCCGTCGGCAGTGGTCCATTCAGTGAGGCGATTCCGGTGATCGTAAAATACGGAGGTGAGTAACAATGTTTTTTATATCGACAATCTGAGACTACTCACGAGTAGTGTTGTTCTAAATGAGTAAATATGGGATTTTAGGATCAAGTGCCTCGTCACAGGCAGATGAAAGTAACAGAACACTTCCCTTACAACTTCGATGTATTAAATTGCAATTTTTCAGTAATGTTTCAAACTTGAATAATATACTGATATTTTAGTCGTTCAATTTAAGATTTACGATTACTGTATTTTGTCAGGTTTTAGTAACTGACTAACCTTTACGCGTTTCACAATTTGTCCGTTCAATAAAACTTTCAGAAAAATTAAATTTTATTCCTGTCAAATAAGATCCATCGAACAAACCTAAATCAATTGAAAGTAGCCATGATGACGCCTTACAGAGGCTAGTTTTATCAGCTCAAGCACCATATCAACCGGTGATTTTTGTTGAAATTCAAAGATTCGAAGACGCCCATTGGAAGATGATTTTCCACGATCTGTTGTCATCTGCAAACCCATTCTGGTGTAATTTTGAACCGTGACCAGTGACCTTAACTCATTTGATTTGGCCGACATGGATTTGATCGCTTTCGCTGAAATGGCGTATTGATTGGCTCACCGAGCGAAACAGGCAGGGAGTTTTAATTATTTAATCGGTCGATTCGATTGGATTTGGGTCGCATCAGTTCATGATCACAGATGAGACACTGTGTGTGCTATTCAAGACGAATATGCTTAGTGATACCGAGAGAGAAGTGGGGGACGCCTCCGAGGATTTGTGTATCACATGGTTCTTCTTGTACGGGTGTGTGTGTGTGTGTGAGAGAGAGAGGGGGGGGGTGAACTAGGATTGAGTCGTAGTCCAAAAGATGCGTTGCCAGCGGATCAGGCTTGGGCTCGAGGCCGTTTTCGGTGCATTCATCTGTTGGACGGAGCTGGTGTGAGGAGAGCGGCATTTGCGTGGATACGGTTAACGCGGGTAAATGCTGTCGCATGGATTGTTCTAGAGACCTAATTNACCTAATTGAACTCTCTTAGAAGTAAATCAGGAGAATTAGCTCAGGAGAAGCAGAAGACAAATGAGTCAAGATCCATACACGGTCGGCCAAGCGCAGGGGAGTAAGAGTGAATAAAGCGATTGTTACAGAAAAAAGTATACATGATCTGATCATGTGATATTTCGTTCACAAATGACACCTAGTTACTTTGCAGGATGATTTTCAGTCAATTTTCTCATTGCGCATAGACAAGAGTAAATGCAGCGCATGTCTCCGTGTATCGTTACCGTTTTAGCGAAACCAGCACTTGTGCACATTTCAAAGTATTAAAATTGTGATGACGTAATAACGCCCAAGGTGTTTATTCTAGGGAACTGCTACTTTTCATCAGCAGAAAACTTCGTCGCCACCAAAAAGGTCTGGAAAGATATTCAAAACAACGGGATATACATGTGTTTGTGATAAATGCACGATAAATAGAAACGGAGAGACGTTGATACCAGTTGAATTGGATAAGAAAGCAGAAAATTTTTGGACAACGAAGAATAAACTGTTTCTTGGGTATCGGTGAAATGTATTGCTACAGCAGGTGAATGATAGAAGATGAGGCACTCAAATCGGCGTGCCCAAAAATAAGGTCTTGGAGGTTTACATTTTTATCGCATGCGGACGAAACATAGTGTTGTATCAGTGAGGCCGGAGTATCTGGACTGAATTGCGCAGTACGCAGCAGGTGAAGTGAGGTGGACTATTCGCTGTACAATCTCTTTTATACAATTTGCTTCGAAGTCGTTCGGTGGGCGAAACTTGGTGGTATGACGTTCTCTGCTAACCGAAAGCAATAACTGTGTGAATCTGATCGAACGGAAACTCGGTATCCGAGCACATTATTTTAACAGTACATGCTGAAGATCGCCCAGTCTGATTAGTTTTTCGGATTCGAATGAGAGTAGTTGATTAGATGCATGGACCGTCTCAGTGAGAGACGCTCAGAGGTGTCCAGAGGTGGGGTGAGGTGGAGGAGGACTAGCATCATATCCTCATTGCAACTATCCCCGAACACTGTTTCACATACAGACACCAAAGATCAGTGTGTGTTTGCATCATTTTTCGGGGAAGAGGGCTTCAGGGCATCTAACATCACTAGAGACCCAATTTCTGGGGTGGATCAGTTTAGCGTGGTCGTCATTGCCATCGGTTTGATTCTCCTATACGATGGGCCATCGCATCATCACACCAAGTTGGATCAATTCGGTCGAGAAAACGAGTTGTCTAGTGAACAATTATTTTTCACCATTTCTCGCTACTGTCTTACGTTGGTCCACGTAGTGAGAAGATGTCTGTTCTTTTTTATTGCACAGATTTATGTGGTGTAAATCATACGGGGCGAACCCCATAATCACGAAGACCGGCTGCTACGTCATGGAAACTGGTAATCTAGGGCCTGGGACTTGGAGTGGTGAACCACAAAAGGCCCCGATAGGTTAGGTGTGGTATTGAACCGGACTACTGTCAAACTGTCTACCACATTTGGGTGACGGTGGCGGGGGTCGAACCTCGGACCATAGGATCCAAAGCATGTCAGTGACAGTGATGAAACCACTGCGCCACCACCACAAAGTGACGATCATTAATTCGGCTTGATGTAATGGATAGGAGCCAGAGGATGAATGATGTGTGTGCGCGTTACTTGATGTGTGACCTTTCTCCACTTGGGTTAACCGGTTCATCCTAATCGGTCGTGATCTTCACACCAGACCAAAGCAAATGTAGCGTTTAAACCAGTCTTTTTTAGGAGGGGGAGGGGGGGGCTGGAGGTGGCCCACAGGTTTGGATATATTAACCGAACAGCGACCGCCTCGACTGGGGTTAGAGTCCAAGCTCAGGCCGCTTTCAACCGATTGAGTGGTATGCAATACATGGCAGTGAAAACTTTCTGCGGTTTGATCTTTTATCCGGTGTCTATGAGATCGCGCTTGAGGTAAACCCGATCTTCTCCTAGCCTAATCATCGCGATCAGTGCTTTTTTAACGTGTTTAAACAAAGGTCTGACGGGGTGCAAACTATGTGTAATGTATCACATACAAATTCAAAAGAATAAATTAACATAGAGGAGGTCTTTCACTTGTATACACACTTCCGGTGACTCAGAGATTACCGATCTAAGTTTTGGCTGTGTGCATGTAAGCATTTACCCCTAATGTAAGAATATGACTTGGGAAAACAATTGTTCGCTCACTGAACTGTTTCATCTCAACCATATCACCAGACTGTTCATCATCTGGGTGAGTTATTTTACAAGAAACTTCAAAAAAATCGGTTTACGGTTGATGCTACTCCACACATGACACTCAGTCGGTAGGAATTTGTCTATAGTTTGATTCAGTCGAGGATATTTTCATTAGATAATAGGATGATGATGATGATGATGATAATGATGATGATGATGATGAGGTAGTGAGCTTCCGAGTTTATTTTTTTCTTTCGGACTGAATGTATGCGTTGACGAACTGAGTGAGGTGTTTCCTCTACCTCGAGATGACGGATGGTAAACACTGGGCATTGGTTATGTTCCTTCGTTCGTGTGTTTGTGGTCTCTCTGTCGCGTTTCTCGAAGGAAGTAGTCAGACGAGGAGACATTAGCTAATGAAACAATAAAATTCCATACTTCCCCCTACCTCATTTCCCGGTCAGCACGATCACCGCCGCCGCCGCCGCCGCCAACACCACCACCACCACCACCTGCTGTGGCAAGTTTTGTGCACCTACCCGGTCGAATGTGTTGAACGACCTCGTTTTTTGTGCGCACGATTACTCGACAGACGGCAACAAAGCACCCAGGCAGAAAGGCACTTTGGGGCAACATGTTTCACGTCTGTTTCGGTATCTGATTGATAGGTGGTGAGCAGACAATGACGAATTCGGTGCCAGAGATGACTCACGTACTCGTCCAGCCGGGTGACTGGGCCTAGGTTTAAAACCCAATCACCACCTGGCTGTGTTGGTCTAATAGATGTGCGCTCCGTGTGTATGAGTGTGTGTCTGTTGCNGTCTGTTGCGGTATATGCAACTTCAGGATGTTCTACGTATATGGACTGACAAGCGTGTTTACCCAGGACTTTCATCAATCCTGAAGTGGACAGATCGTGTAGTCGAGGTCGGAAAAGCCGCTTGAAACTGGCATAGGCACGTGTGTACGAAAGGGGTTATTCTAGCCGGTTCGGTAAGGCAATTGATAACCGTAAGCTGCAATCTCTTCGCCACCCTATGAAAATTCTGCCACCTGACAGACGAATATGAGTCAACGCACTTCTGGTACAATCGTTCTCTCTCTCACACACGATTTGACGACGTTTCATTAGCGAGACCACCGTTTGTGGACGGGTGGTGAATAAAACGGGCAATTTAGGGAGTGAATGAAGTAGTATTAATTAATGTATGAACAAAGCACCATAGTGGAACAGTTGTGGCTTTTACAATGAAATTGATCGTCCCCGAATAACAGGAAACGTGAATNNNNTGCATGAGATAACTGCTTCGGTTCTCACATCAACAGTGTAAATGCATCGTTTCCACAGACGATCAAACCCAAGACCCTAATGGTAAAGAGTGGGCTGACCATTGTTCACTGTTCTATCGGACAGTGGATCAGACAGGTTGCATTGATCGCGGTTTAACGTCAGCCGCCGGGACTCACGAGTTGACATACTCGGCCTAAAAATGTCCAAGATGAAGAGGCACTCCGCCCCGCCCCACAAACATGGTTACGAGGTTCCATGGATTTGGAATTGAGTTTGGAAAACTTCTGAACAGATGTAGAGCTATCTTGCTTGGAAATGTTTAGAAATCGTCCTGGAAGCATGTAAAACAGTTGTTTCCACCATGTCTACCCTCCATATCCATCGTTTGCATCCCA
>UZAN01049961.1:0-21205 GCA_900618425.1 Echinostoma caproni
TGTGAAAACTTTTCTCCGCGTTGATTATGTACATTGTGACGGTTAGCGTGTATGGTTTTTGACTGAAATGTGAGCTCCAGTGCTTGCAAAAGTTATACACAGTACAATACAATACAAGTGATGCAGTGCCCATCAACCAGTCTTCAGCATTGACGAATACTCATAGTATACAATTCTTTCAGGCGTTTGCTAGAGGTCACAGCTCAGGAAATAGATCTAACTGTCCAGTGGTACTTCTTAGGGTATATATATATATGTAATGTGAGTAAAGTAATCCACCGATGATTATGCTTGTGCAGGCTCCCTAACAGTCCAGTGTGTCTGTTTACTATAGCAATCAAGATACTGTTGCCTAATAATAAACCAACGAACGTTTGCTGTCAACACACACCATTTTGACTGCGTTGTTGTTACGTACAGATCAGGTGTTGTATCGTCCCGGTTATACGGTTATACCACACGATACTCATAAAACATGACAATGTTTGACGCGTATGCAACTACAAGGAGATCAGATTAGTTCGACAGATTTTTCATTCAAACTTATTAGGAAGAATATAAGAAAATATGGTTTTTTTGTTGAATGAATAATCCGAGGTGTTTGATGGGATTCACTAAAAGTTACAACTGTACCCCTTGACGTTGAAGAACCGATCTTTCAGAAGATGAGAACGAATCAGAATCGGATAACATTAGAAGAAAGGGAACCACACCGGGTTCATACCTGATTGTCGGCAAAGTACTTTCTGTCCAAAGGATCACACGTAAAACGAAGCAACTCGAGAGACTTGTCACACAGTATTTTAACGGAGATTTTGTGGAAATAAGATCGGCATCCGGTGTCGGGATAATTGCTTCAAAAATCAATTTTTTTGAACCAGTTTGCTGGCAAACTGCAAACAGTCGCGAATGTTATCCTTAAACGGTACATTATTGAACACGTCGAGGATAATTCCGGACAATCTAGCCCTAGCTGGCGTACGGCAATGCTTTGCGTGAAGATATTTGAACGAATCCAGCCAGAAATAGAAGAACATTCTAAGTGAGTATGCGAGATATCATGATCGTCAAAACATACCAGTTCCAAAATGTCTAACATAAAGTTGTTTGAGTTGATGAACCATCAACATCTACACAACGCTAGAGTTCGCTCACGCAAAATTGCTTAGGGGGTTCATCGTATAGAGTCCTTTAGAGTAATGTAATTCAAAAGAGGTAGGTCAAACAGGACTCACACAATTCAGACTAAGTGGAAATAAAGTAAATGTTAGGGGTAAAATATGAATGAATTGGGAATCAGATATGTATTATATGTTACCAATATTTTCAGAGAAGAAAAATACCTGTTTTTGACAAGATACCCTGAGATACGTTATATGGCAATCTTTGCTGATAATAATTCGAACAAAGGTCATTGCTGCAGGTTGTCAAAGGGCGGTGCCTTACAGGCACCTGCAGTTTTCATTTGCTCATTTATTGCTCAGATAGCGAGAAACCGCAAATCAGAATCAACGGTTGCAAGCTCTTGGAGGAGAGCTGTTGAAAAACACCATACTACCGAAGTAACTTGAAATGCTTTGATATGCAATTCTACAACACAGTGAATCTGGTTGGTCAATATATCTGAAGTTGTTTTGTAGGTCAATTTCACCCCCTAATGTAGAGCTTTAAAGCGGGATTTGAAGACTGGAGACAAAGGTGCTTTTGATAGGCATGACGGAATGAGATCAATGTTCACCTACCGGGGTGCAGAAAGCACACGATTTGATTTGATTGCGACAAGATGGTTTACTATGTATGGAGGTATGCACTTTTGGTATGGAATAAACAATTACAGACAAAACACATTCAAAAATAGCCACGAACAGAGTAATTTATTTATTGAAGAAATCATTGCTCAAGCAGAGCCATAGATATCACGATTGACGACGCCGGAAATCGCATTATCTGACCCAGTATCAGTGGTCAAATCAGTTGACCAACTTAGCCTTTAACCTCTTAGGCTTTGCTAGCATGGATCCAGTGTTAACAAAGCAGTTGTTCACTTGGAGAAAAGACAATATTATCCACTGACGACGATAAAACATAGAAGACGGTATAATATCTTGAAGATTATGAAACCTTGTAGGAAACTCTTGACACAACTTACCGATGGTCTTTCACTAATGACATCGAATTCAACGATCAGAAATGCTAGGTTGTATTGCTGTGCCACAAGCGTTGCTTATCATACTTACTTGGAACTCAGTCAGTACCGCGTCCTCAAAGGAAAAGGACCTGAGAGTTATCAGTCGTGAGGACATAGGATGTTCAACACATTGCTCAAGGGCGTCAGCAAAGGCTATAAAACACGTCGAACGTGTTTTTGAATTATTCGAACCAGACCTGTTGCCCCGTTTGCAATCAGCATACATTAGATCACACACCGATTATTCAGTACAGGCTTGAAACCGTGGCTAATTCGCTACCAAAAGACACTGGAACCTCCGCAAAGAACAGCAATGAAAGTGGTCAAGGTGTTACAATCTAACACCTACGGTGAAAGGCTGTAAACTCTCTGACTCTATTCGTCTGAATACCGTTGAATACGGGGGAACATGCTCCGCGTATATCAAATACTACATCAATACAGCTACTCGTGTAGTACTCTACTAACACTATCCAGGAATGGTCACCTCCAAGGACATCCGCCCAAACGTTTGCTCCAGAAGAGTCGGCTAGAATGCAAGCGTCACTCTTTCAGCCTCAGAGTTTGTATGCCTGCAGCTCTCTCCCACCTCAAATTTTCTGTGCTGCAACCACCGATTCCATCAAGTCAAGGCTTGATGAATCGCTGAAACATCAACTTTTCAGCACTCGTGATGGAACGTCGTAATTTGCTGTTTAATTTCACTACAGATCCTATGGGATTCAATAAGCATCAGCTTTATAATTTACCCAAAATAAAAAGTTGAATTTTAGATTTTATGCATATATCATTTGTCAATCTCCAGTTCATCACTACTAAGTCACTATAAACAAAACGAGTATTTTGCTGGAACTCTGAAATTTTCAGTAAACTCGATGGAATTCAAACGTATGCATGCCAATTGCAAAATGGGGATACTTTTGTTCGAACTTTTATTATAGACAAGAACAAATTTTGTCCATTCAATGCATAACCCTGACGTAGAACATACAACATACGAGATCGAGACTTAAAAACCTTAGAATTGGTAATCTAAACAATGCTTTCAAAAAAGCAAGTATGCTATGTTTCACAGAACAGAAAAAACCGCACCAAACTGACAGGCGAGAACGAAAAATCAACAGAGAATCCAAGTGGGTCAGAAAAAAGGATTGCGTTTCCATACATACTTGAAACCGTATGGTCAACAAACCGACAGCAATCGCACACGATGTTCTATAATGTAAACAAGTGTGCACCACTTAATGCCAAACAAATGTCATCCAATCGATTGCAGTAGAGGATGCCTACTTTCCGTTCCAATAATGCAGGACGCGAGAGCATTAGTGTAGTAAGCTTTTCTTTGCACCTAAAATGTTCAACTCGGATTTCCATGACAACTAGCTTGTAGTAGTTGAGTTAGGCATGGATCACGAGTTACGCATCACGAATCACGGACTTCAAGGAAACATCGAATCCCACTGGCACTTAACCTGACACTTACTTAGCGGAGACGTTAGGAAAAGGCCACAAAAGTAGCAGTTCAGTTATTGGAAGAAATCAAAGGGATTAGATAACATGTACAAAAGTTTATTGTTTATCCAATTATTCGTCAATCACGCGCTCGTATTTTTCACGGTATACAGCGTCTGTCTGGACTGAACGGCTTCTGATTGGTCGGCACGATCGGCCTCTGGTTCGTTGTTCATAAGCTGTAACCCATTGCTGGCATCATCTGGGAAGGTTGACTCACCACAGATGTCCAGAAACTGTAACGCGTCGCTCCGTTGTTTGCATCGTCCCGTAGGCAAGGATCATTGCCATTGCATTCATTCCGAGCAGTTCCGCTGCGATTATCTAAGGTTAAATAAAAGGACTATACTTCCCAAGGATTTTTAATTATTAGATGCGAAAAGATGCATCCATTGAGATCGAGGTTTGGCGAATATAGTGTATGATAAAATAGACAGATAAGCGAAGTAACGAACATAATAAAATAAGTTAAGTTAAGTCCAGTGCTTCCGAACTTTCACGCTTTATTTGCTATATACACGACAAATTGTCATTTGAAGTTTAACCAAATCCTCCATTACCCACATAAAATTAAAATAAACAAATACTAGGTTAGTGTCTGTGATCACATTTCATCACACTTTGCGGTCTCCAGTGACGACAAACAAAGGCTGCTTAATTTCCCCAATCCTCTTCAATTTGGCCACAAAGATGTTATGAGCAATGCTTTATCGAGTTTATCAAACACGAGCTCAAACCCTGCAAGTAAACGTATATTCTGTCCTAGAGTATCCCGATAATATTCCCATGTTATTTTACAACACCCAGGCCTAAAATCGCTTGTATGTAGAGGCATTCAGGTATGGTGTGTNATGGTGTGTGCTCTGCATGATCCAAGTACTAGGTGCCTGTTGCGTGAGCCTGCAACAGCTGATTACTGCATGTGGTGATCGACTGGGATTGAACCTGCAGTGGGTTTTAGGGAAAAGATGAAGTGACGAATGGTGAAAACTGGAGCATCTTTTTCGGAATTGCGATGCCTGTGGCGCCGTCATGACATCCGACTATCCCTGAACGGAAGAGTGTACATTGTCCCGGGCCATGGCATTCTGTTTTACGGTTGCGAAACCCCGATTGTCCGCACTGAGGATGCTAGTCGATTTGGTGCATTCGATCATCGGTTACTCCAAGGAATTGGTGTTGGCTGTTGGGAACAGTGAATGAGCAGTAACGACGTTCGTCATTGTGCTTAAAGTGCACAATGTTGTTTTCTACAAAAGGAAGTAATCACTCTATATCACCTCAAATGAATTGGTTATGTTTTGCGTAAACCTATTCATCGTTTATAGTTCCGTATTCTCTGAGCACGTGCTGAGCAAAGTTGGAAGAAACATTAAGTGGTGCGTATCATGAGATCACATAACTTAATGTGGAACTTGGTTCAGTTTTGGCTTCGGTTGGTGCGGCCTGCATTCTAGGTTGGAGTCCAGTCGATGAGGCTTTTCCTCGACGGCAAGACGGCAAGAGAGAACGGCCAGGAATATGAGTCAGTGGAGCGAATGAAATGCGATCAACCTGTTTGTAATCCTGAGTTACACATAAGAAAACCTCAGAGAAAACAAATATGAATCAACGGCGGTTCAAAATGAACGAAAGGTTTTCTTTTTTCAAGATTTGTCTATACGCATCTGCCGTTTCAGGGAGATACGAAGGCGGAAATCGTTCAAAGAAAGCTCACAAGTGCATTAAGTAGAACATTTTACGCTGCACAATTAAAACCTGTGTTCACATCTAAACCGATTATGTGTTTCCGACTGAAGGACAGAGTGCCAGATTCTGTAGCCTCATTTTGTGCATAATCATTCACGTGTTCCTTTGGAACTGGGTACATTGACCGCACGACCAGACGCTTATCCGATCGCGTTCGCGAACACCACCCGGCTTGGCTGAGGACTGGAACAATGAAGACAATTACAAGCGCGGTGTATTCGCACCTCGTTGAATCAAATCACTCGGTGGATGTGGCATGCGAGTTTCGACCGATTTATAAGGTTCGGTGTAGGTAATCGAGAGCACTGGAGCATCGAATCCTTGCCAAGGACGAAGCTGTAAGTATTGGTATTCACAACCTCCCCTTGTGCGCCCAGAAGAAATTTGTGCAAGCACTTAATCTCCCCTGGCCCACTTCGGCCACTCCAACACGTGTGCAATCAAGTGAACTGTTGACAGTGTGATCAATTTCACACACGCACACATGCACGCATGATTGTAGCCGAAGATAAACCATTAGGACTCGAATCACTCATTCCTTGTTTATTCTTATTGTTAGTCATATTTAACATTATGTAATTACATGTTTACGAATACCTGAAAACGACCTTGTTCGCCACGTTGTTGTTCTGAATTGTTTAGTCATTATTACAATATAACTATCTCATCTCCATTTCGTTATATTTTGAAAACCTCAATCCTTCCATTCTCAGATATTTTCTCCTGTTGCATAAGCACAAATGCAATTGCGTAGACCACTTAGTTCTTAATTCTTTCTTAGTTCTGCAATATTATGGAAACTTTTAACTAGAATCAAGAACAATAAGTAGATTTTCAATGAAGTATTTGTAATGTGTGCATATGTATGTCCAAGTATCCAACTGTGAACAGACTAACTGAATCGTTTTCAGTCTAATTAATTGTGAGCTGAAAGAATTAGTTATGGTTTCAACTATCCAAAACATTTATAAATAAGGTTAGAATGGAACAAAGGTGTCATAAACCTAAGTGCTGTATCGTTACATGGTTTCTTTACATGGTTTATCATCTTGGTTACTTAGTATCAGGTGTCCTAAATGTACCTTACCTCTTGCCGCAGGTCGCTTATGCACAACTCAATTGTTCAGTAACCTTTAGTGGTATGTTGAGCGGTAACTGGATTTATAATTGATTTTTTATAACGCAACTAGTGATTGTTGGTTTCCTGGGTTAGCACCTCGGCTTATGCATGATGTAAGACTTTATTTACAGATTTCTCGATACGTTTGTTCATCAGTGTAATGTAAGGATTCGTGGCGGGCCTCCGTGTTTGTGATGGAGGCAATTAATTTAATGACACGTGTTACTAGTCGTCGATTAGTTTTCCCGCCCCCCAGCCCTCATTTGATAGGATTGAAGATATCAGTTGATCAACCAGTCTTAAAGCACGCACTCCAGTAGCATGCCTAACAATTTAGGATAGTCCGAATGACAATCTGGAAAGTCATACGAAACTCGTCTAAAACATTAAAACGCTTAATTTTGCCTCATTGAATTTCAACCTAACACTACCGGATTTACTATAGGGACACAAAACAACGGTTGTGGAGTCAAACCTACCATTTTCGAAGAAAGTGATAATAAGTGAGGAAATATCTTTCTGTTTTGATACCAAATCAACTCAGGCGAACTTTCAGAAGGAACATTAGCTGTTTGCTCTATTTGGTAAACTCTGTTTCATTTCCGCAGGCCCACGCACAGAAATGAGCCTGTGACCTCTTAAACATCGCAGTGCTTTTGACTTTGTTAACTCATCAATGCAGGTATCTGTGTGCTGCACAGCGAAAGACTTCCTTTCCTTTAGACACCATTGTCAATCGAGAACGTTTCTGATAGAACTCAGTTTGCGTTCTTTGCCACGGATTAGTTTTATTCTTTTCTTCAATTGACTCGGTAAGGTTTTGGCTTTAGCATACCGTTTCTCCTCTGAGTCTTCTACTTGTAAGGATTGTCAAATTAGGGTTTTCAACAAACTTCACACTGAATCTTAGTGATGCCAGTGTTATAAAATCTAAGTTTGTTGTTATTATCTCTTTCACAATGTACTAAGGGATATAATCAATTAATAGATTTAGTCACCAAATACGGGCATTTTTGGGTCCTCTAAAGTGCTATGTTTATACTCGTTTATCGCTAATTCAGTTCATAGCAAATGAATAAAAGACATTACTCACGAATCAAAAGATATTCGTCTCCAATCGAACTTGGTTCCATTCATCAAATACATTTTACATGATAATAGTACAAGGTGAATAAAAACTGCTATTTAAAGGTTCTTGAATAATCACTGGACAACGTCCATGCAAAGAAATATACGGCAGTTGAACACACTACCAACTCGTGTGTACCAGCAGGCGAATAGAACTAATACAAAATAACTAATTTGCTCACTCCCCCCCTTCCCAAAACTGAACACTTTTCATGCAATTCACATTGCTTTGTTTCAAAAAGTTTACACGTTCGTTGATTCATATCCACGTTCACCATGTTAGTACGCGTTCGAACTGTGCCAACTGCGCGACATAGGAAGGGGTTAACGCAAGGATATTGCAAAGCTGCATTCAAATTAAAAGGATCGAAAAGATGCCGTATAGTTGCTCCCAAACTTTAGGTCAGAAATTAGATGGATAGGTTGCCGTTTGTCAGTGAATAGTAATCATTCCGTCAATTGCTTCAAATTGGAATAAAAGACTAAAAGTATCTTGCTTTCAATTCTAAATATGTTGCTTAAGCATTTGAAAACAAGTTTAAATCTTCAATATATTTAATATGTAGTCCAAAATTTTATTTGCCCCACAGAGTACAGGTATACTGTAGTAATCTGTAACTGATTCGCGTATATATATATATATTCCTAATATTTCTATTCTTCGAGATACATTCAACGACAGGTATACTGTACGCAAACCGTCTAATTAAATTAGAACGTCCTCCTCTGTTCTAACAAACTATTCGGAAGGTAACACAGGTATTTGACGATGATTGCGTTCAATCCTTTGTGCACAGACTATTGGGATGGATGCTCACTAGTTCGATCAATACATCAAACTCGACGAGTGATTTCCAAACTGATTCCATCAGTCGGATTATGTTTCTTTTTTTCTGGGTTACTTCACTTGCCACCTGGTATATCGTAATTTATTTCACGATGTTTCGTGGGAAATATTTAATTTCAGAATGAGGAGGGAAATCGGAAGTCCCTTACATTTCGGGACTCACCACCACTTATAGTTTATTGGCCGCCACAAAACACACATTTATATAAACTAGTCTTCATTTTATGATGAAACGTTTCCCACGAAACATCGACTCATGAGTTATGATTAATGTATTTTGGATGATGCATCTACCGCTGACTTGCTTGAGATTCAGTACTTTTCAGTCTCTCGGATCAGGTGATGAGATAAAGGTTATCTGATTGACGGATTAATGCAGAGGTGCGCATATTAGTTAAAAGGCAAGTGAGAGTGGAGAAATTAGTTAGGTAACTAACTGTTAGGACTGTGGTAAATGAAACTGCGGAGGGGCAGATGTGTATTCAATCAGTTCATCTCTCTTCTTCTGTTTCATTTGGCCCATGTCCTGATACCCCCGCCACAACTGGAGAACTATCTTCCGCTAACATGGTCACATTAGCTTACTCCTAGCTAGCTCGCCTCTGTTAACGTTAAAAATTGAACAGTCATCGGGCAATCAGACAACTGTACTATTAACTACATGCAAGGGACATTTCTTCATAAAAACAAATTTTCCCCAAATTACCTAGGAGCAAATTCTACGAAGGTAAATTAATATAATCTTGGGGTCAATGATCTCAAATTGAAATATGAATTGAAGTAAACTACCTCAAAATTTGAGTTGGAAGACACTGAGAAAGCTCCACCCAATCTGGGTCGCTCACGTCAGCTCCAGAATGAAAAGACCACGTATAGCGACGTAAAAATTTATCCCAAATATCCCAGTTCCAAGTAATCGACAAGGTGATTCACCGAACGGTACAGAAATCATTCAGCAAAGACACAAATGAACACAGTCGTGTCGTGAAATATCTCTTCTCTAACGATATTTCTTGCGCATATTATCAGTTACTTCAAGTGAATTACAAATGGACATTACATATGTTGATGGGGTATGGTGACAAATAGATTCAAAGGTGAGATTCATGCAATTTGTTCACAAGACGGTGTAACTAGTTTGATAAAACGTTTTCTCGTAAGCCGAATATAGATGAATGGAAATGGTTAGAAAGCAGGTGAGGATGACGTGTTAATTTATGTGTGTGTGTTTAAGTAGTTATGAAGAGAAAACGGAAGGTTAGAACACGTGGACCTGCGAAACCACGACTTTAATAAGCCGATTGAACAATACTCACGATTATGAACAACAAGAGTTGGAAGTCATTTTACGAATAAATGTGTGAAATGGGAGAGATGAAATTGATCTTTGTAGGACAGTGAGAGGAGAACAAAAGTCACAATGGCGAGAGAATGGGTACAGAATAGGATTAACTCGACTGTGAAGCTAGTGCATCCACAACTCTTTTCTGGGCTCAAAGTATTGGGTTCGTTCTTTCATTGGTTACGCCCTCAGCGTCGTTTTGGACGGTAGAAAAATCGGAATGAGTCCGTTAGATTAACTCGGTATCCAGTCTCCTTAACGTGTTTCATGACAGAGCTTCCATCGCCTCCAGTTCCGTTTCCGAGATTCGTGTTCCCAAACGCTGCAAAGTGCGATCGACCTATCTGCAATCACAAATACAAGATAATTCATAAACTACGTTTGATTCGGCAGTTGTTGGGATGGGATTCCTTCTCGGCGACATCTGCACTCGATTTGTCCGCTCAATGAAGACTACCTTGGCCGCATAGTATCTCCGATTGACCGCTGCTTTTTGCCGACGTTTGATGGGAATTGAGACGTCGTAACCTGTGTATGGTAAACAAAGAAAAACACCTCTCTGGGGAACAGTTAGCAATCCATGTTTTTTCTCTCTGCTGTCTAGAATACTTGCCAACGAACTTTGCAGGATAGCCGTCGTCCAAAATTGTTTAGTGGAGTGATTATTTTCAACTTTGTAATTTGTGGCGATTCGGGGTGTCGGATTTCACAATGTACGTACCAGTCCACGTTTGTAGGCTATTGAGGCAAACCTTTTAAAATGCAAGTATTGCCCTGACTATAAATTTTTTATATGGTAGGTACTTCTAGCCAGTGAACCGTTGTTCTATGAACTCGTCTAGGAACGGTAAAACTGCACTCGTTTCCGTTTCGATCGTAAACTCGGTATTTGCATGTAACGTGGTCAGTTGCTGAAACACTTCATTCATCTGCTGCTCACTGTTACAAATCAGGAAGACATCGTTAACATAGCGCCCGTAAACGGTTACCTGTTGAAGACATTTATGCGCCTTATTCTCCATATAATCATGGAAATATCGCCAATACAGTTTCTTGAGTGCTTCCCATAGCCACTCCGTCTACTTGTTTATAAAATTGCAATCCAGTAGAAAGTGAACATGTGATGTGCATGAATATAGCAATCTACATAACTCCGGATACTTAGAGATGTAAGTTGTGCCTGGCTGAATGATCAGGAATTATCGACATCACTTCCTAAAAAAGAAACATTTGTAAACAGCAATTGTACGCCGAATGATGACATTACCTTATTTTTAACTTTTACGTTGGCGACAACAGTGATGAACTGAGAAATGTTTCGCAAACTATGGTTGCATATA
Source organism: Echinostoma caproni (assembly GCA_900618425.1). Taxonomy (NCBI): domain Eukaryota; kingdom Metazoa; phylum Platyhelminthes; class Trematoda; order Plagiorchiida; family Echinostomatidae; genus Echinostoma; species Echinostoma caproni. The sequence goes on from UZAN01049961.1 coordinate 11,227, forward strand.
CCCGATCCAACCGGTTCAACTATTTCCAACAATCATTGGACAATTCGGTGGTAGGGTGGATTTATCATTGACAATATCGGTCTTACTGGGGTTCCTTGCTTGTGTGTTTTCGGTAACCCATAGATGAGTGGAACAACTGTTCCTATGTATTCAAGAGTATTCATCATCTATTAGACAATCACTCTATTTTGTCAAATCATTTGCCCACACACCAATTTCACCTCCCTAGTTCACATCTTCATTCGTAAAATGACTTCCAACTCTTGTTGTTCATAATCGTGAGTATTGTTCAATCGGCTTATTAAAGTCGTGGTTTCGCAGGTCCACGTGTTCTAACCTTCCGTTTTCTCTTTATAACTACTTAAACACACACACATAAATTAACACGTCATCCTCACCCGCTTTCTAACCATTTCCATTCATCTATATTCGGCTTACGAGAAAACGTTTTATCAAACTAGTTACACCGTCTTGTGAACAAATTGCATGAATCTCACCTTTGAATCTATTTGTCACCATACCCCATCAACATATGTAATGTCCATTTGTAATTCACTTGAAGTAACTGATAATATGCGCAAGAAATATCGTTGTAGCAGAGATACTGCATAACATCACTTGGCTCTGTCAATATGGTACATCGTGATTGTAGGTTTGTCCGCTGCGAGCGATGAGCAATAGGTGGTTTCTCCACTTCTATAGCTTCATGCCACGCATTATGATGGGCATCTTCTACATACTCTCTGATAAGCGGAGCTAGAGAGATCTGCTTTAAGGACAATTTGATTGATTAAGTGCCAATCCTGTTTATCTAAATGGTATACCTTGTGCACATTTCTGCTACTGCAATGGATGATAAACCCGATTCTGTACGTTATTACTCTATCTATAAAAGCACCCATTCTCTTGAAGAAAACCACCTTGAGCGGGCTAATATTCTCCAGTCTGAGTTCATCCGTGATCAACAGCGGTCGTTTACGAGGTTGAATTGTATGGGGGATCTACGAGAAGCAACGTTTATTGCTTGCAGGTGAAACAACTAAGCAATACGTTCGGCGTATTCCCCTTTCAATTTCTTTCCTCAATACAAGCAAATATCATGACTACACTAGGTCGCAACTAATATTTGAAAGTCTTTATGAGTTTTCTTTGAATTAGCCTAATCTGATCTTTAAAAAACAATTTGATTGCCATTTTAATGAAATATACACGCGATATAAGACAAATTTTTGGATATTGAATTGCAGTCCAATCAAAGCAATTTCCTGTGCGGTCAAATACGTAAAGGAGGAGCATAGAGAATGCGGTCAGCCTTGTATTAACTAATAAAAATTTGAATAGCGTTTGTAGTATTGAAATATTAGATTTTCTCACATGAAGATGAAAACGAGATCAGATCAGTATGCGGTAAACAACAGGCCACTTCCCGGGTTCAATATTTACCATTTGAGATCAAAGGGAATCGAACAGATAAGTTGAGCAAAATGACCGAAAATTTACTTAGATTTACGAATGCACCATACTGTATACAATACTTTACGATACTACTAATGGCGCAAAATCCTCAAAAAGTGCAGACCAGGAGTATAGATTTTGTCAACCGGTCAGCGAACTTCGCTGGATATATGCACACGCAGTAGGCTAATCAAATTAAACAAAATGGTTTCCGGTTGCCTAGATATCTCCATAGTTGCGATAACACTAAACATTCTGACTGATCTTGATTAACTACGAGCAAGGAAAATAAGCACCAGCGGCTGCGACAGACCGGAAACGAAATATCATTCACGTATAACTTATCCTTATCTCTGACAGTGCATATTATCTCTGACAAATGAACTAGCACATTTGAAATAGCAGCTGTCCGTGCATAATATGCAGACTCTAAATAAACAAGACAACTCAGTAAGGGCCTAACGATTTCAAATAACATTTTAATACAGTGACTCCCCTATTTGCCAAAGGAATAAACAAGATTTATATGAATCAAAATTGAGAACCACAGTGTGCTTATAAATTCATTCACTCCAAATGGGGGCACTGGGTGTTTAGTTACTGGAATTCAACATGAGCAATGGCTGCATCCCTTGCGAAGCGGGATACTGGATAACCACTGGAAGCAGTATGAATAACTGGATTTTCTATGAGTGAAGAAAATTCCCGAGTATGAGCTGTAAGTTGGTTGATAAGGTGGTAAACACTAGATTGATATGCGTCAACAACAATTAGTTTCGGGCCATCCACATTCCTTGCGTAAGTAAAATTATGAAAACATGAGATGCAAAAACGCGATCAGTGTTTCGTGTAGGGAGTATGTGTACCTACTGTGAACCCTCCGCGATGAAAGAATAATAAGCTTGAGAAACATTACCGAAGAAAATTCGCTTTCCTTTGATGCAACTAATTACAATAAAAGAACATCTTCTCTGATGAAGATCACTAATAGGCCACCTTTTTCCTGTGTTCTTGTTCTTCTGCAAATGATTGTAATTGTACTCCTACGAATAAAACAACCGGAGTGAGTATGATAAAATTATTCGTTCATGCAGGGATTTTACAGCTCCGCCACTACCGTTTGCCCAAAATCAATTGTGATGCGAATACCGATAACTTCACCTGAGTTGATATGCCTCACTGCCAGCAGTCATCAACATCAATCCACACCGTCAATCTACTGTCGTTATCAAATATCGTTGTCCCATACGGTTATTGATCTCTTCCGCAAACAAGACTGATTACGTCACTCACATACCCATCACTCTGGGTACAGGCCAAATGAGATAAGAAGAGCACACAGCTGTGTCAACAGAGGGATCAACATGGAAGGCGAATCAAAGAGAATGTTAACTGATGTTTAAACAGTCCTAAAGAACACATGGAGAGAACTCAAAATGACCAAACAAGTTCGTTTCCTGTGCATCTTAATCATTTCATTACAATACAATAATTATGACCAGTTGACTTACATTGTAGAACCGTGATAACAGTGGTTGTGTCCGCATAGGTAATACCGCACAAAGTAGGTGAATTATTATGATGGAACAGTCATTAGGACATCTAAAACTTGTGATCAATGATCTGACGGAGAGACAGGCTGATCTATGGCCACCAATCGGGGGGGGGGGGNGGGGGGGGGGGGGGGAGCCTGAGAGTAAACAACCATCCTGAATTATAGGCCCTGTTGAATTCGCTCGGACAAATAGCGCGGAAGTAACTCAGCTAATTGTAATCGGTGAGTGCGGAAAATAAATGGCACAGAGGGTGCAACAAGAAATGGTTCAAATGTCATAGCCCAGTAAAGGCAGTAAATGGCTCAGTATTTGGGTACATGAGGAGAATGACAAATTACAAGGAAATCACTAATAAGTGTCCCTCATTTGAACTCCATAACCGGACAACGCAAACCTTTAACGCAGATTCCATAGAGCACAGCCAGCCGAAAAACAATTCATGCCTATTGCGCTGTGTGCTGCAAAACATTTGCTGTTCAACTGATTCTGAAAAAGCTGCCTATCCAAAAATCACCGTATTTCAAACAAGGTCATTGTGACGAAAATGGGTTTCTTGGGTGCAAGTATATCAATGAACTGACAAAAGACTACCGGATATACATGTCTGATGAGCGACAAGACTCGCGAGACCGGTCGTGTGCTTCCATGAAAATTTTGTCAAGTCAAGTCTATACTAGTTATTATAAAATATTCTATGAAGTCGCTGAAATCAGATTTGTTGCGGTTAGTAGGATCTGACCCACATGCAACACATCAAATTATGGTATTGATCATTCAATGGAATGGCTCGAGAAATCAAGGTAATTTTGACCAATATATATATATATATATGCATATATGCACCTTTTATAAATTTTCCCTACCATCCATCTACTACTCTTTATTCCCATTGTCTGTGCATTTATATTATTTGAATAACAAATTAAAAACGTGTTGCAATAAAGACACCAGCGTCTAAACACAAAAGGATTGGGGTTTATTTTGCGTGAGAAGACTAACAATTCACACAGATGGCAATGGACCGGTGAACGGGTTCTTGTGCACAGCTCTCACGTGTGTTTGGCTGAGATATCCGAAGTCCATCAACCAGATCATCAAATCACGTAGCCGAAATCGTTGGACTGTAGATGTGAAATACGAAACTTCCACAAGAATTCACTCCCAATAGATGTTTTCATTGAAAGAAGTGAAAATATTGATCATTCTATCAATGCTGTTATGTGTGGGGCAGTTGAAGCTGAAATCTGACAGCCTTACGCGAGGTATTATTTCTCCACGCTTCACTCCCTGTTTCGGCATTCAATGTTTTCTCCTGAATTGATTGTTTGGGGAATCTGGAAAACCCGGGAACTATTCAATGGACACCTAGTAAATGATCTTCCGTATTTCCCTTTCTTATTGCAGAAAACCAACACAATAATGCCTTTTGAATAAACTGTTTCGGAAGCAAGTCACATGTTTGGTGCAAAGGAACCAAGTTGCTGCTTAAACTATCCAAAGTTTAGGAATTAGGTAGCAATCGTGGGGACCAGCCATGGTTCATATTTTATTTTCAATTAATTCGCATTAAACCCTTCAACAGTTGATCACTGAATTAAATGTATTTTGAATAAAAGTTTTATTCGAAAACATCATCACTTTTGATTGTTTTCCTTAGAATAATTTTGTGATCTCTCCTCTCATTGCCCATTCTATCACTCCTGGTTTGTCCCGTTGATATTCTCTTCATTCTGATTATCAATTTCTTACATAACTACGCGAGTAGTGGTCCGGTGGTAACATCACCAAGGTATCACCTCGGGTGTATGTTCGCATCCCACCACCGCCGCCTGACGTTACCCTTTGTGTGTTGAACGACAGTCCTTTGACTGGCTGCTTCCCCCTTCCTTCCTTGTATCTTTGCATGTTAAATGAAAGGAAATAGAATGAAAAGAAAAAAAAATAATAGAGTGCCTAGTTTCCTCAGTCTCTGCCACGTTGAAGGACATGCAGACACACACGTCACTAACCCGAATGACTTAAACCGTACGAGTTCTCTTGAGACCTCCACTGTCCCCAAGTATTGCTCGACCGTTCAAATGCGATGCAAACCTTTGTGATAGCCAACAAACAGCATTGAACAGCTGTTTCGTCCGAAGACCATCAAGATAGCCTGATGCCTCTGAACAATCGAATGGGCTAATCCAAGCTTGATAATCTAAATTGATTGAGCCATTCGCACAAGGTGATAACCGTCGACCGTGTAGCTCAGGGGGAAGGGTATGAAGTGCCGACCCGATTGATCGCGGTTCGAGTCCTGATAGGGACACAAAAAGTACGCTCTGCTGACGAGTTCCAAACAGGACGAAACAGCTATCCAGTGCTCATTGTTGGTTATCACAAACATTTCCATCGCATTTGAATGCATACAAACAGCGGAGAATTAACGATCTCCCAAAGAGTGAAACCCAAACCGAACTGTGCGCTGAAAAATCCCTACTACCTCGAGTGATACTCTGATGGGTGTTAGGTAGTTTGGGATGAAACCAGGATGGTTGTCGGTGCTTTTGGCGGAACTATATGTGGCAAAGGCAAACTTATGCATGGCTTCATTGTTGTGAACCCATTGGCCGTTCGAGGAACTGTTTCTTTCAACAGTTAAGGCGCCTTGGTAGACAGTGGTCCTTCGGCGCATAAATTGCACTCACTGTGTTTCATGAGCCCGCGAAGCGATGCTCCTATCGATTCCCCGAAACGGATGGGACAGAGCCGATTCTTGGCTTCAGTTCATTCGGGTTACACTGCTTATGGTTTTGCACTCAGCGCTATCCTAAAGCCAGCCTGACCGGCGGCCGCCACGTTTGGATAGCTAGAGTTGCGCGGTGTGAACAAGCTTGTAGAAGAAAGAAACGGTTAAACAAAGTGCAGTACGGTTCTGCCCTAGGCGCTTACCAGTAACGTAGTCAACTTCCATGTTAAGCGTTTCCACTGTGCACGAGAATGCTGCTTTTCTTCCAACCTCCGTAAGAGTTTAAAATTTCAAGGGGGCTAACTTCAGCGGTGACCGTTAGCCAGTAGTGTTTATTTTTAACGATTTGGTTGGGTTCTTATTTCTTTTACGAATGCTGAAGGTTATGGTTTCTTTTGGTGATTTGAGCAACATACTGTTGAAGACTTAAACTTGAACAGGTGTGGAAGGAAAAGAATGTGATAATTTGGCATGCTAATGTGAAAATCTATGAAACCGATAATCGGTGATTTTAGCCAAATGTTTTAGGCAAACCGCGAGTGATTCATCAACCCGGTTAGCTTTCCGGATGGCCAAGCTTCATTTTGGTACACAGAAATCAGAAAGTGCAAACAACTGACTGAGTTGCGATTGGCCCCATTATAAGTAAAACCCCTAACTTGCCCGTCTTCGACAGGTTAGAAGTGGTTCAAGATGGAACTTCAGTTGATTTACCCAGGTCGATATCGTGAGTTTCTTATGCTAACCAGGTCAATACAGAGCATGAGTAGGNGGCACTTATTGTAGTCGAGGTTTGAAAATTGTATTGTTACTTGATAGGCTAACGTAAACCAAAAGCAGTGTTCGCATCTAACTCACTGTTACTTGTGAGTAGTAGAATGGGATACTTGGTATTGATTGATTTGAACTGACTATCCTTTAAATTTTACCTTCACACAGAATCCTCGGGTCATCGATTCAACCATACACTTGGAAGAACAAGAATCGAGCTTTGCACTTACCAGTGCTCATTAGTGGTTCACATCCACTGTCCCGTCCAGGATTTGAACTCCGGACCCAGCGCATGGAACGCTTGTGCGTCACCACTGTGCCAACCAACTCATACCAAGCGTTAACCGAATTGTCAATTCATGTTTGTTCAGGTGTCGTATTCAGTCATGGTCGGTCAGTTCATTTGGCCCGACAGCAACGAATGGTGACATCGATGACAATTTGTCAACTCCAATCAGAAGCATCTCACTAAGACAGGACTTCCATACAGATAACGGGCTGATTTGCCAACGAACCTACAAGCCTCGATTGATTATTCGCATCAGATCAAACGAACTGACTGACTATCGCTGAAGGCAAGAATTGCCAATTTGGTTCAGCCGTGGTATGAGCTGGTTGGTACATTAGTGATGCACAAGCGTTCCATGCGATAGGTCCGGAGTTCAAATTCCGGATGGGTCGGTTAATGTACACTACTGATGAGCTCCAATAAGAGCGAAACTCGAGTCTAGTGCTTCCGAGTGTATGGTTGAATATATAACCTGATAATTCTGCGTAAAGGTGAAGTCCGAAGGGCAGTCAGTTGAAATCAATCAAGGCAGTGCGAACAAGGTCAGTTGCGCATATCATGCTCTTAAGGCTGTCTTAGGCAGCGCGCATTCTGCTTGTTTGCAGTTCACTCCTAAAATCCACAACATTCACGTTAAATGTTCTTCTGGAAGGTACATCTATTCTTTGTAATGCGGAACTTAACCTTCAGTGGGGCCTTTAACTTTCGACTGCTATATCTATCTTTCCACCACTGGATCACTATACTACATTCCACTTTACATCGAAATTACTTTGGTTGTCAAGGCAACTGTTGTGCGGCTATAGTCATGCCACGTTTACTTATATGCTTGATTAAAAGCAGAAAACTTATCAACCGGCGGCAATGGGCAGTTACTTCCTCCTCCCGCAGATCAATATGGAATAAAAGAGAACGGATGTGAATGAAAAATTCGGGCAAACCGTGAAAGCAGCAAATGGAATGGAGTGTTCCTCTTCATGGAAAAACCTTTATCGTATTGGCGTCCCCATCATTCGCAAGCGTTCCGTCTAATTCATATTAGGAAAGTGTACAATGTGTGTGTATAGGCACTCTATGGCGTATTTCTCGTTTTGGTAGAACCATAATGCAAAACAGCTTACTATTCAAACAGTCTGCACATCACAAAATGAACTGAGATTTTGTTTGTTATTTACCGCAACAATCGCTCCGTTCCCTATTTTTATCTGATTGGAGAAGTTACCGAATAGAATAATTGGTCAGAAATCTCTTCTGATTCTGCTTCCGATACACATGAATGTTCCCTGTATTTAAATACAATTAAAAACAAAGAAATTAATACGGGTCACTCGTTTGTTGATGCATGCATGGCTCACTCTGGCGAACCTGTTACTAGGAATGGCATGCTCACTCTTTCGTATTTCTTCTTCAGCAATAGAGATGCAATGAAAATTCAGGAGTCATGAGTATACTACGTTGTACCGTCTCCGTTTTTGAATCCATTCGGGTAAACTCAACATACTCAACCGTGTTCAGGCTGATACTGAGCTGAATACCGAAACCAGCCGTGGCACGTGGTAGCCCGATGTTTAATTCTAATATCACATTCTCAAATCAGAACACAAGTCCAAGGTGAAACATTGTTTTCTCATGATTTATAATCGTGTACAAATTATATAGGGGTATGTTGGGGACACGTTTTCACGCTTGGTTGAAAGTTCATTTGGGATGGGGTGAGGGGAGGGTTGGGGTAAACCCATGTATGTGGGTGAGACTGATTGTGATTGGAATGTTGCTGGCGGTGGTGATGCTGATGATCAATTTGGGACCGTGGTCAGTGGAGAGCTTTCATGCACATAGTTCTGGTGCAAAAAGGTGAATGCCTATTGCCTCAACAGCAGCTAGTGTGTGTAAGTACACTGCTTTAAAAGGAGTGGGAGTAAAAGATAGAATATGTTCATTTGTCCAGAGTAAAGGGACTGAAACAGGTCTTTATGAAAACCTCATTAAGCTAAACTAATGCCTTATGTGCTCAATCACTCCGATTCCCTTCGGTGATTCCGCAGACAACCGTTATGATGAGACCCAGGTAAATCCCGAAAAGGCAGATGGCCCTTACGGTGTTTTCCCGACTGATCCTGTTTCAGGTTGCCCTATACTGTCTGACCTTTAGATCTTTATAGTTTTTCGATGGAAGCTCTTTCCGGCTGCTGGACAATGGCCTCCGTCGCTGTTTAGTATATACAAGACTACGAAATATGTCACATCATTTGCTGTACCTCAGTTGTTCGGAAAAGTACTGAACAGATTGCACCTAAACGTTTATTCCGCAAGTCAGTGTTAAGGCTCTATACCAGTTTGCCAATAGTCAATCACTGTACACAACAAACGATCGATCTTAGTTAGTTTCTTCTCCTGCTTATTCACTCTTGCTTTGACAAAATGAGCAACGCTTTCTTTGAGTGCTAGTTGGACCGCAGAAATGCCTGCAATACAACTTAATCGTACCCATCTCCTTCCACCGTGGACATGTTCAACCTCCTCCGAGCGAACTACTGTTCATTTATGTCTTCAAGCGGCAGCAGTTTACATCCAATTCAGACCGTGTACTTTCGCAATTTCCATCCACATTGGAAATAAAATACATTTGTACCCTTCTTGGAGTATGGTGATAAACAATTCTTGGATTTATCTAACCAAATACCGTTTCTTAGATCGCCCTGCAATCTGGTGTCCTCAAAGTTCTGGACCGATTTTAACAACGATTCTCATTTTATTCCCAACTGAAAGGGAGTAAACTGGAGGAAATTTGTAATGTCCTTTCGGTCGTACACATATGGAATGACTAGATATCAAGCGTTGTTTGTCTTGGCACAATCCTCCAGCTTGACCTCCGCTTTATGTTCCGGGATTTCAGAAGACTCAGATTTTATGCGTTGTATCTATAACCGAATAATAATAATAATAATACACTGGCCCAAATGACGCACATTTTAAAGCATTATTTTAAGTGGAAAACGGGAAACCGAAAATAAACAGCCCTGGAAGTATTGTTTTTTTTGTGACCGGAGTCGATTCCATCAACCGAATGAAGCTAAGCGCACTCTGAGGGAATTTTAATATTTGTAAATGATTACCGTTATCACACCAGCTAGCCCGATCCGAAAACCTAGCAAACGACCCAAATGCCAAACTCAAGTG